>JBBMFX010042422.1:0-11526 GCA_037832545.1 Rhabdalestes septentrionalis
TCTTGCTGTGAGACAACAGTGCTAACCCCTGCGCCACCGTGTCGCCTAGATTTTAATTCATATATAATATTTAAATGTATATATAATATATATTCATTATTTATTTAAGAATAAAAACATACATTAATTTATTTATTAATGGATTGCAAAAATGACAAATACATATATATTTATGGCTTTTGTTACATAAACATACACAATCTTTAAACTTCTGTCAGTTCTGGAGTGTGGTGTGTGTGACCAATGATACAACATCACCCGGTATCTTATTTTTGATTGGTGAAACCAGGAATGTTACAACTCTCCCTGTCCGCCCCTGAATAAATTTCACATGAAGAAAAGTGATTAGAGTTGCTGACAAAATAGTGTTGACATATTTATGTCCTGTGGAAATAATGGCCACATTAGTTGCACCAGATCAACTTCTGTAGCTACATGTGAAACCAGATAACTAGTTCAATTTGCTCAATTCTGTGGATTTAATGTACAATTCAGTTTTTTTGGGATTCACACTCTGTCCGAGTATACTTTTTTTTTACATTCAAGGAAATTGAATGTTTCTCAGTTCAATACACTCTTATTTCACATTTTAATTTCATTCTGTTGTGTCAGTTCAGCTCTGAACTGCTTAATTGCTACTCACATGCCTCAGTTTACAGCTTTAAAAACGGTAAGACGCACAACCTTGCAATTTGGTAGGTACATGCAGTACTCCAGCTGCTACTCAGGCACCAAGAGCCACACCAGTGTGCCAATAGGCGGTGCTATAACAAGCAATTTTGCATTGAGCCTCAGCAAATTTTTAGAGTTAAAGAATTCTGTTTGCATATTATTCCTTGGCATCTTATTCCTTGGAAACTTTGTACGTTTGTTCACATTCAAAGTTAGATGAAGCAGTTCAAATTTGCATAAAGTGGTCAGTTCATACAATGCAACTTGTGGCTTTCGGTGACATCATCTCACTCTGATTTAGCCATAAACTGAATTGCACTTCAATTATGTAATTTCTGAAACAATGCAAAATAGATTTGAAAGGATTCCACATTTGTGTCTTTCAATGTCTTGTAAATTTCATTTCATTTTTTCAGAGAATGGCTAAATGGTGGGCCAAAATGCATGTATGATAATTTCACAAACAACTGAGCAATACGTTTGGGATATCAAGGCATATGTTTATGTATCGTCATCAGTAGAATGAGAATGTCAAGTTTTTAACGATTTGCTTTTTTTTTGTTGCCAAAAACAGACATTTAAAACCAGGTCTGTGGCTATTACCTTTAATGTGTGTAAATTGTGAAATCACACCAATGACACTAACTGTCTTCTTAGAGCTAATTTATTGCTCTAATTGCTCCTGTGTTGATAATTTGTTCAGTGAAAGAGAGGCTTCTATAGCACATTCCCTTTTCTCATTGTAAAACTTTCAGATGCTGTAATCTGTGGTATCATCAATTCAATCAGTTTCTGCAAAGACCAAAAATATATGAAATATTGTCTCTCTGCAGCAGAAACTCGGTATAGCACCATACGTCATTGTAAATGTAATTTCGAGAAAAAGCACAAGTACACAATGTAGCCTACCAAGTGTCGTGAACGTCAGCCACTGGGAGGTGCTACAACAGGATACTTGGGTATCTTCTATATCCTTAATGAATGGCCAGTACATCTCAAAGCATTCTAACCTGTTACCATTATGGTTTGGAGGACTGGGCGCAAAAAGTTTGGCCCCCGTTCATTGCTGTTCATGGCTTATTATTAATGTTATGTGAAATAGTCTTAGCATGTGAAATATCACCACTTATGTCCATATTACTGATACACTACTGATATCTGTAGCATACAATAGTATACTCATTGGCACTATTTCTGTTAATTAGTAATTGACTTAACTGTGAGTTACTTATTTATAGTGTTAAAACCCAAGATTTCTGTATGTAGTGCTCTGTGTATTATCAGTTGGCAATTTTCTGATTTATTTTGACTTTGTATTTTATTTTTGTTCCTGTCTCTGCATGACTGTGTGTCTGTGGAGTCATTATGTTAGCCGTTTCTTGGGAAAAGTGTTCTGATTATAATTTTGATACTGAATTTCTATACTAATATATGTTGAATGTATCAACATGTAACATCCACAGCATCTCAATCTTGGAGCAATTTGTGGACCTGGCAGTAGGTCCTTTTGGCTACTTCTCCAAAAAATTGCACACATCCTTGTCATTTCTGTTGTTTTCCATGTTTCCATGCTCAATGTGGACCCCAGTCCTGCTGGCTGGAAGAATGAGCAATGTGCTGGAAATATGAGGTGTGTTAAGACGCATATGGAGCCACAATGGAGCCTTTGTTTTTGTGAGCTATGCCATGTTTATGGGTCCTGCTCTCAAACACAATTAAAGCAGGCTTTTACAGGTGAGAACCTTTAGCTTCTGAAGGCTGATGCAAATGCCCAGGCCTGCAGTTTTTCATTGTTTGATTTGAGGCCTCTGGAATTCACACACACATTCATATGATGATGATTACAATACAAAAATGCAATGACTGCTGTGTGATTATATGCTGGGT
Organism: Rhabdalestes septentrionalis; assembly: GCA_037832545.1. Classification (NCBI taxonomy): domain Eukaryota; kingdom Metazoa; phylum Chordata; class Actinopteri; order Characiformes; family Alestidae; genus Rhabdalestes; species Rhabdalestes septentrionalis. The sequence continues at coordinate 2,560 of JBBMFX010042422.1, forward strand.
CACATGGTTCAGTTTCTTAAGATGTGTTACAGAAAAACAGACTAATTTGACTACACAAATTGACCACAATCTACTTATTCACTACAGTTTGTTTCTGCATGGTGTTTGAAGACCTTCTAACCAAGTTCTGTTGTCATGCCAAGCTGGACTGCTGTCATCGTGTAATGTAGCACATGTCATAAAGTACTGTTTAGCCTTAGACTGTCAGCTCTCATATATATTTATTATTGTGTGCTTAAATCATTAAATCATTAAATGCACTATTCTTATTCTTATTGTTTGAAATAGACTTATCATGTGCAATATCACTACTTATGGTACTATTCCATGCAAGAACAGTCTCGGTATAGAACTCCAAACCACTGTCTTATCTAGTAAACTACTTCTGCTGTAATTTTATTTAGCTATAATATTTATATCCACTTTTCTTACAGACCACAGAATTTTGTATTTCTGAGTTTTATATAACTGTATTTTGACATTAGCCCTGGAGGTGTCACAATCTTCATACAAAAGGGATGTTAGCTAAATGTGGTTATATGAACTTTGTCCAACGGTCTACCGAGTAGTTAACATTTGATAGCATCTAATCCAGAAAACTTTGTGGATGCTGCAGGAAACTTCTAAACTATAACTCCACTGACATACAGAGACACAAAGACAAGTGCAACATTAAATATAAAGTCTAAATAAATCCAATAAAAACATCACATGAAAATATACTATATGATATTTACTATGTAATTTACACATAAACTGGGTATAAATAATATAGATGGTAGTGGATGATGCCTAGAGGGCAGCTGGATAGCCTAGTTAGGGCATTGGCCCTGCAATCAGAGGATTGGGGTTCAAACTCCATTGCTAGAGTCACCGCCGAGGTACCCCGAGGTACCCCTCACTGGCGGCAGCCCCCGGCTTCACTTAAATGCAGAGAAAACATTTCACTGTATGTGGTACTTGTATGACTGTGCGAGTGACAAATAAAACTTTTTATTTAGGTAGCACACTTCCCTCGGGACCAGGAGGTCATGTGTTCAAATACTACCTCCTACCTCCTGAGCAAGACCCTTAACCCCAAGTTGCTCTAGGGAGACTGTCCCCTGTAGTGAGGGAATGGAAGTCACTTTGGATGAAAACATCTACTAAATGCCATAAATGTAGCTTATAGTTAAGTAAATTATACTAAACTATGAGTGGTTTGGAATTGTTCTCTTAGCTGGGTACGCAACTGCAGTAGCATGATCTCATGTAACATTGACATAAGTTTCACATAATAATAATACATAATAATGAGATATTGTACATAATGATAATTATTAAACCCAGAAAGAAATTGCATCAGGTTACAGCAAAGATTATTGTGCATAAATAGCTTGAACTTTTATACACTCAGCAAAAAAGCATTTTCTTAGAAATTATTAACAATGGTTTTCAATGCGAGCCATGTGGTGTGATTTTGACCAAAAGGCCAGCCTGGCAGATGGAATGCCCAGTGAAACCACGCCCAGAGGAATCACACCCAGAGAAACCACACCCAGAGAAACCACGCCCAGAGAAATCACACCCAGACAAACTATGCCCAAAGAAACCATGCCCAGAGAAATCACGTCTAGAGAAATCACGCCCAGAGAAATCATGCCCATAGAAATCACGCCCAGAGAAATCACACCCAGACAAACCATGCCCAGAGAAACCATGCCCAAATAAATCACACCCAGAGAAACCACACCCAGAGAAACCACGCCCAGAGAAACCATGCCCAAAGGAACCATGCCCAGAGAAATCATGTCTAGAGAAATCACGCCCAGAGAAATCATGCCCATAGAAATCACGCCCAGAGAAATCACGCCCAGAGAAATCACACACAACGTGAAATGCTGGTGCTACTGACAGTAAAAATGTAACTGTCATGAGTTCACTCAGACAGGTGATGATGAATATGTTGTGTTGAACAGGCCAACTGACTGACTGACAAGCTTTAAATGCTTGTCTACAAGGACAATAAAAACAGGGCACCACAGAGCATCCCCTTGAATTCACAGTGAAGAACTTCATTTGGCAGGGAGCAAAGGGGTAGTCTTTTATCTGTCACTGTTCATATCTGGTGTAGACTCATAGACTGCACTGTCGGCAAAAAGACTCGCATAAGCATGACCATATGGGTCCAATAATGAAGTTATCTTGTCTTCTGCCTTCACAAAATTACAGTAAAAAATGCTTCCACTCTCCATTGCAAGAATGTGGGAATAGGATGGCATTTTGCCAGAATGCAATTTTTTTCATATTATCTAAAAAGAAAGAGGCATTAATCATTAGTTTTTAGTTGCAATTGGTGTGTGGCCTATATCAAGTAGAAAATGTTGGATCATATCCTGAAATAGCACAACCTCACACTGCAATGTCATGTTTTTAGCAGTGTTTCTTCTAGTGCAATAGTAGAGGGAGTAGGATGAGCGGAGGGGGCTACTTTCAGACCTTTAGATCTTAGCATGAGCAGTAAGCATCCGTGCCTGAAGCAAATAGTAAATCTTCGTCCAGCGGCAAAACAACTCCTTATATGGTATTTTGCTGATCCAACATTTTCTTCTGATGTCGAGTTATTGTAATTTAAATACGTGTAATAATAACCACTACTGGGGTTTTAAAAATGACATCACAGGCAAATACCCAAAAAGAACAAAAATGGCCAAATTTATTCAGGAGAACTTAACCAGGGTTGCTGCAGCCTATCCCAGCATCCAGCAAAATTATTTTATGTCCACTTACCATTTTTTGCTGTACTGCCCACCCTTACATGTACATATCAGTCAACTGACGATTGTCTAAAACATTTTCATAATGTGGACCAAATAAATAACACATTCTTCCCCATGTGTCTCTCTGTTCCCAAGAGAGTTTTTGGAAGGCCATGGTGGCATACCTTCTAAAATGAATAACGGGAAATATGGGGGCCAATTCGAACTCCAGTGCCTAAAAGTCAATGTTATTCTCCATCCTACCTCTAACAAAATGTCTCATGCAATGAATATTCTCAGGCAAAATATTATTTCATTAACTGAGGCCAATATCTCTGATATGAGTAAGACTACTTTATTTTGACTTGAGATCACCAAAGCTGACTTAGAAATCAAAAGCTAACAGATTTGACAGGGATTGCTGAGCAGATCAGGCATGTATGTGAGGAACTCTACGTTGGGCAGACAGAGACGATGGAGTCGAGTATAAAGGTTTGGTTTAATGCTTAGGACTTAGTGTTAGTAAAGTCTGATTTCAACAAGTAAAAGTAGTCTAAAAGTGTTTTTTACTTTGCTGTATGCTCTCTAGTTGCTGTGCTATCCCTCGGTGCATCACTGCTTGGCCTCTCTGGACCCCCTCCCTCTACAACTTTTTCAGCACCCACTTGATTACCCACTCACTTTCTTGAAAGTTTTCCTGGGTTTGTGTTTTATCCATTTATTTCTAAGACCTAAAACAAATATATTTGATATTGTTTTTTCAATTTAAATAAACTTGTTCTACGTGACACAGGAACATTAAAACAATGCTCAGCAGGGCATCAAGGCAAACCCGGGTGAACCGTCCATGTATGGAGTGTTTGGCTTCCGGCAAGGATCTGCACCACTCGTGTTCTAAGGGTTAAAGGGATGAAAGTAAAATGGCAGTAAACCCAAGAGTGAGGAATGGCAAGGAGTGACGTTAATCAACCACATTGCACCCATTTTCAGCATCATTTCATAGGAACAGTTAGTTGACAATTAATCAAACCTCGCCATGCCAAAAATATAAACTTCAAAGTCCTGCAGCAACATCTTGAAATGCTGAAATGTTATTGATGAATGTGAGCAAAGCTTTTAATGTGACTCCACAGCCCTTTAAATCCTTCACTAGTGAATCAAACTACTGTTACCAAGAAGTAGCAGGTATAATTGCACCACCAGTTGTACTGGAAACCAAAGACTGCTGTTGTGTTGTGACCAATGTAATCATGTTAACGATTATATTATCCATTAGCGTGGAAAAAAGCAAATTACTCAAAAAAACTGAACCATGTCTCTATGTCTGTTGGCTTATCAGCATGGGTTTGTTGTGTGGGTGTGCTTGTGTTGGGGTTTTAGGGACTGGGCCTTACTTGGAGCAGTACAATCAGGCTAAATGTCTGCCACCAGATACCACAGTGGGTGGACTTGGGTCAGCCCAGGTCATGGAAACATTTGAACATTATGCTAACTGTAACTTGTTCCAGCTTTGATCTTGGCAATACTGTCAGATATCCCAAGAGTATCTTTTGACCACAGTGAAATTAGTTCTTTTTATTTGCCCGAATTATTCTCTCTTCTCATTGCCAGTATACTTTTTGATTTCTCTCTATTATTTTCCACCACTGCAGATGCCAGGTCTCTTTGCCATCTCACCTCATGTATCCGCCAAGTCTTCAAACTGGGTGGATTTTTACCCCTCAGGCAAAGAAAAACCAATGAGTGGCTTTTGTGGCTTTGTCTCTTCTATTGTCTTTGACCAGTACTGCCACTTTCAATGACCAAGCCACACTATTTACATTTTCAATACAAGGGAGCCACCCAACCACAAGGGAGTGCCTCAACCATTAACCTGAGTGAAGCAGCCAGAAGTTTGCGAGTGAATATCCCAAGTACAAAACTGAGTCTTTGGCAGAACTTGGGGTTAGCATCTCCTCAAAAAGAAGTTGGCTTAATGGCATGTTCTGTCATAGCTTGCAGAACTCTGTTCTTCTAATATCTCTGATAAACAGAGGGTTCAGCTACCCACTGCCGAAGCTAGAGGGGTACCAACAGCTTGCCAAGGGAATCTAAGCAAGCAAGCCAGCAATAAATACGCAAAGGCTGTCAGGAAACATCCTTCACTGTCCCATGTTGGCAATGACATTAGTCTGTCACAAAGGTGTCCCAGGGACACAAACAAGCATTTTAATTCAAGCAGGTCTTCCCAAATTGATAAGATCCAGAACTCCAAGGAAAAAATGAACCCCAGTCACAAATTTCCTTTCTTCCCTTTCCAGCAATTAAAAAATCAATTTCAGATTCACTTACATTAGGCATCACAGTGCACCACAACACTTGGATGCAAGGTACAATAAAAGTACACTAATATGCTCAGGGACTGAGGGCCTACAAGACATCTGTTATAGTCCATGAACAGGTGGTATGATCAAACTGCCAGGAAAGAACCTATCTTAAATTAACAGAAAGGAAGAGCCATAAAAGTCATCAATACTGCAGGGAGAGTCAGAGAAGTTTTTTTTTAATTTCCTATGGAGCGAGGCCTTATAAAGTGTGCTCATATGGGCCACAATCTGGCCTGAGACTTCCTGGAATGCCAGATCGGCATACCTGAGGGAGTAGAAGCAGGAAGTACAAGTATAGCTTCAAACGACAACAGGAGCAGGAAAGGTTGTAAACTCTCACATGGAAGTGGCAGATGGAAAAAAAGGTTTGTCAGGCCTGGTAGCACGAGGAAATCGTTTGAGTTAAGACTGGTACCAAGAAAAAGTGGATTGAATCAGGCCTGGTCGCAGGCAAAACTGACATGACTTAGTCTGATGGCAGTAGGTGGCTCTAAGGCCAGGTTAGGATAGGCAACCCCAGCGCTGTATGGGATCTTTTTTTTTTTTACATCGGCCAATATCTTTGACATGGTCCCTTAGAGAATCACTCTGCATAGGGAAGTGCCTCTCACTCCTGGTCCTGGAAAACCTCCTTTCTCTCTGTCTTAGTGTTCAGCTCTTCAACTCAGGAGAGGTTTGTTAAGTAAAAAATTATTTACAATGTTTGGTTGTAGAAGATCTTTGGTGAGATCTGAAGCCAGCCTTGTAAAGATACTGGATCATGGTGAACAACCAAGATGAACAATGACTTCAGTGCAGGTATTGTGTGTTAAATAGCAGATAATTTGAGTCAGGGAGTGTTTTACAATGTGAAATGTGTCAGTTTGGCTGAGTAACATGCAACAAAACAGAGGGTACAACCAGGCTTGACTTTTAGCTTAAGTAGGGCCATGATTGTAGGACACTGGACCATATTCGCCCCTAAAGACTTTTAGGAGTGTTTTTTATTTTGCAGTGATTTATTGTGAATTTTCAGTGAGCCATCACAAGCTATTATCAACTAATTACCCCACACAGATATGCTGTCTGTCACACTTGCTTTCCACTGGGCCCTTGCAGGTGTTTCCATATTTTTAAATGGCCTGTGAGTTGCTAGACTGCCTCCATGTTCATGAACTGAACCAAATGGCAAATCCAGCTTTCCAAAATGAGGTGAGAGAGGGGATGTAGTAAAATGTCGAGCCATGCACTGCCCTGTAAATTGAAGTCCCAATGGTTAGTCCCACAGAGACCAGACATACTTCTATATGACCAGGCACTCTTGGCCCGTATCACTCATTTTTTCATCTTTTTTCCAGACGTCTGGCCCTCTGTCCTAGACCAGACTGCCCACTCTGTGGCTTTGTGTCAGAGTGTATGAGGGGACAGAGTAAATCACAAAAAAATATTTGCATAGTCTTATCCATACAGTCTCAAATACTTACACAGCTACAGATAATCATATTTTTCCCACAATAAATTTGTGTGGATAAGGCCTTGCCAATTATGTGTGGAAACTGGAATTTTGGTTTCCCAGTTATAAGAAAAAGTTTAATTTTTAAAAGAGGTGAGAGAATGATATTCCTCCCTATTCAAAATGTTTGAACTAAAATGTGGTTAAATTTATACATATAGCAAAATAATATTTGATAAAATGTCTCTTGTTACCCCTCAAGATGATTTTGGTAGCCATCAACATCTCTACTAAAATAAGAACCACACTGTGCAGCAGTAGGTCAGGAAACTCTCGATGGTGGAGCAGTATAAAAGGTTTGTGAGATATGTGTGTTGACCAGGTGACCCCTAGGAACTTAAAGCACTCCAACCTCTCTACCTCTTTACCTCTCTTCCATCGATGTAGAGGGCGGAGTGTTCAGCCCTCTTAGCTCTTCTAAAGTCCACTATCATCTCGTTGGTCTTTGATGTGATCAGTTCCAGGTCATTGCTGTCACACCATTACCTCAGGAGTAGAACGTCCTCTCTATAGGCTGATTCTTTGTTGTTGTCATTCAGCCCTATGATGGTGGTACCGTTACAATAGTATTCTATAGAACAATTATGGGTGAAAACAGAGTAGAGGAGGGGGCTTAGGACACGCTGTCTTGTCTTGTCTGTCTTGCCTTGCCCTGTCTGGTCTTGTAATGTCTTGTTAAGTTATTTTGTTGCTCTTGTGTTATGGCTTGTTGCACATGTGTCTTGTTCTGTCCTGCTCTCTTCTATTCTGCCATTGTGTTGCACCATGGTCCTGGAGGAACGTTGTTTCATTTTTACTATGTACTGTGGAGTTCCTGTGTTCAGGATGAGAGTGGAGGAGATTTCTGGGGTAGGTTGCTGAGGAAGTCCATTATCCAGATGCACAGGTACCAGTTTGTGGGGTTGTACGGTTTTAAAAGCGGAAATAAACACACATCGTCTCACATATGTGTACCACTCCTAATACAAAAGTCAATGTAGGAGAGCACAGCAGATGTGTGACCCTCCAGGTTTTTATCCTCTGCTAATATTCCCCACTTTGTAGTGTCAAAACTTGTAGGGCTGCAGTGGTGTCCTCAGTCCACATACCAGTTACCAGGGACAGAGAGATGTGGTCTGAAAATCCGAGATGGGGCAATGGAGTGTAACCTGGTCTAGAGTGTTGTTTTTCCTCATTGGAAATCTCAAGTTTTTGTGCATTCTGGGGAGGACAAACTTTAGGTTTGCTTTATTGCAATTCTGGTACGCCATGAGCGGGTGGTTGATGGTACATTCTAGTTTTTCCATAGCTAGCTTAGCATTAGCATTAACATCAACTGCAGTTTTAACTACTGTCATCTCTCGGCAAGTAAAAATGTCTACATTTTACCACTAGGCATTCTCTGTGGCGATAGTACACCAGCTGTGTACTAAAACACACAGTCCTTCTCCACACTTCTTACTGGACTCCATTGTTCTATTCACTCTGAAGGTAGCATAACTGGTTAGCTTAGTCGCACTGAAGGGGGTGAAAGGATCCAACCATGTCTCTGTTATTACCATCACACAGTAATCAAAGCATTGTGAGATAATCTGCAGTCGTAGCTCATCCATCTTCTCGTTGAGCGACCAATAGTTGGCAAGAAAGAGACTTGCGATGGCCAGTTTGCTTTAGCCTGTAGTTTAGCCCTCAGTCCCCCTCTCTTCCCCCTCTCTTCCCCCTCTTCTGTTTCCTGTGCCTCCATCACCTGCATCATTTCAGCAGGGTGATGTTAAATTCAGAGACTGCTGTTATTTGCATCTCCAGGGAATGAATTCCCAGCCACTTTCACTAAATGTGTGATGGTTATTTTGTTCCAAAAGCATAAGTAATTTGGTCCTACTATACTGCATATTTGCGACTGTGATTTCCAAAAATTGTTGGGAAGGATGCTGCTGTGATAAAGGCAATGGTTCGTTATATTGATTAAAGTCATACATAAGGTTTCACATCCATTAAACTGCACTTGCGGTGTATGATGTTGTGATACACTTAAAAACTAGATATGTTTTAAATACTTCTAAAGTTTTTTTGTGTGAAATTTTGTATATTTATTTATTTTTGTATGGAGCCCCCAGATCCCGTAACCAGGAGCTACTTCTCTGATCAAGCAAACACATCTTTTCTTTTCAGTTTAACTCCAATAAACCTCTACCTCAGCACATACAACAGCTTGTATCCTGTCCTGTAGGTCCTAACAGAGGTGTGATTTGCACACATGGAAGCCTACAGGAACACACAGTCCACTTTCTAACCCCCCTGGGGTCCTTGCCAGTAAACCCGACACTATAAATAGGGCCACACATCTCCTATGGGCTGCATTTGGCCGCATTTTCACATGTGGCAGCATTTT
>JBBMFX010042443.1:0-11525 GCA_037832545.1 Rhabdalestes septentrionalis
CTGGTCAAAAATTTTAAAACACCCCCTTTTTTTATTGCAATTCAAACAGTTCAAGTCCAATGAATAGCATGAAATGGTACAAAGGATAGTGCTGAACTGCTAGAGGTTCTCCAGAAGTGAGAAATAATTCTGGAGCTCCATGCAGGACCTCTGGTATGTGCTGAGTTGGTCAGGTTCGTTCGACAGCAAGATAGTGTCCCAAAGCATAAGTCCAAGCTCTGCCAGAACTATCTCAGAAAACAGAACAAGATGGAGAGCTGGAAGACATGGAGTGTCCCGAAGTGTCCAGACTGAAATCCCACCTAGCTGCTTTAGGAGGAACTGGACAGAAGAATAAAAGCAGAGCAACATTTCTACAGAATGAACAATGTGACATTGAACCGCTTGAATTTCAATACACAAAAAAGATGGGGTGTTCTAAAACTTTTGACTGGTAGTGTATGTATGTATGTATGTGTAGAGAGAAAGTAAGAGAGAGATAGAGATAGATGGAGAGAGAGAGAGAGAGAGAGAGAGAGAGAGAGGGGACAATATTTTGATAAACTTTCATAACAAAACAAATAAAAACAGAAAGGAACAGAATAGGATGAGTGGCAGAACATGGCTGTAGTGAAATCAATAGCACACACAGCCTCGTACAGAGAGATCAATAGTGTAGACAGTGAGGAGAATGATGGGATAAAATGTCGTGTGGGTGAGGAAGAAGATGCCGGAGGAAAAGGCCAGAGGGGCGGTCGGATAGCTGCGATGATAAAAAAGGAAAACTCTAGAGAGGTTTCCGTCAGACTTTCCAGTTCAGTTCAGCTGAACAACTGAAATAGAATAAAACTGTCTGAACACTTTTGAACAGTTCTCAGTTTCTAGTATAATCTGTGACTGTTGTAGAGCCGTTACCTTCTTTAAGCTTCAAAAAGGTTCTTCACTCTGTTTATCAAAGAGATTAAATGGCCCTTGAAAGAAGGCTCAAACATACATGGAAATAGTTGGAAACTAGTTGTCACCACAGTCATTTGAATAATGCTGATCAGCCACTGTTGGCTTTCGTTTATTAGCATTAGCATTATTAGCATCATTGAGTGGGCTATTGTCTTTAAAGAGCCATCCTCTATAAAGTTGTTAACAGAACATAAAGCTATTATTTGTCAAATAAATGACAAAAAATCCTCTTTTCAAGACCATATTTAATAATAATAATAATATTTATGTGGTAGAACGGTTCAGTGACTCATCATGTACAAAAAATCAAAGCACAGAATTATGTTCTCAAATGCAGTAAATTAAAATAACAAAAGATAAACTGATTATTACATTGTTTAAATGTGAATAAGCCTTAAATTAAAAAGATGTTAACTTTGTGAGCGGTCAGAACACAGTCACTAACACAATGTCCTCTTTTAAAGGGGGTATCCACCATACGTTACTACATGTCTATGATTAAGTATAAATAAGTATAAACTGAGGATAAATAAATAAGTGAAAGTAACCATAAGGTGATAAATTGAGTTTCATATAAGACGCTCCATTCAAGAGAAACTAACAGACTCACAGTTGTAGACAGTGGAGGTGAATGGAACCAGGCACCTGCCGCTAAAATTCTCCCTCACAGAAAGATATTACATGAAATAAATACTCTGCCTGGTGCCTGACACTGTTTTACCATCATTATTCCATCTAAACACATTAAGAAGACACATGTAGGTTCAGTGGGGTTTATAGTAAATAACTACTTTAACAGATTTTGAACTTTCTGGAGATCCCCCTATAGCCATGCATAGTTTCGTCACAGCTATTGCCACAATAATGGAAACATCTGATCAGTCATGTGAAGTTTATTGCATTTGCATTTATATTAATTAGCCAGCCAATGTTCATCCACCATAATGGATCCAGTCTCCTTGTGAAAGCAGTTTATCCAGTGGATTGGTCTGCGAATTTATTAAGGTTTTACCATCTCCATCGAGTGATTTTTTTTTTCTTTTAGAATAATGGAAGTCTGTCTCGTGAGACTGTGTGTTTGAAAGCGTCGGAGCACAGCTGATCCTTCCTCAGCCCAGAAGGCACCAGCTGTGCTCCTCCATATTCACAGTGTTCGAAGCAGTCCGGATTTGTTTGATGTTACATTTTCTGTAGGTTGGTGATGAAGCAGCGTGTCCTGCAGCTATTTCGGAATGCGGCGCTGCAGAGACTTCCATATGAAGAGCTGTATTTTATTATCAGGGTGATACTGAAGGGGTATATCAGGATTTCCATTTTCTTCACTGAAGTTTATTAGAACTCAGAAATTTCATTTAACCTCTTGCACCGTATCTGTCAGGAACAAAATCTTTCTGTGTTGGGATTGAGAACTTTTTTCTTTGCAATCCTCAACACAGGGTCAATTTCAGGGATATGATATTAGTTTCACTAAATAATTCACAGCAGCGATGACCATATGTAGTAGATAGTGAGTAATTCAGTTTAGAAATTGAATCATTCCCAGTAGTTATTGAACCATTTATTTGCCATGAGTAGGTAGAAACATAAAAGGTGTCTCCAGCCCGCCAGACCAATTTCACACAGTAGGAAAGTGCTAGTCTCAAAGGGTTTATTCTGTTTAGAATAAGTGCGAGGCTTCAGGAGTGGTCATAGACCAAAACAAATAAGCAGCTTTCTACCGAAACAAACATACACCAACAGTGTGCCCTGACGCCCCATCATGAATATGAGCAAGACCCCCAAAGACGGCTTGTCTGTCTCAATTCGTGACTTTATTATAGATACTGAATCATGCAAAGTAGACACTGAATCATTCATTTTAGACACTGAATCATTAGTGGTAGACACTGAATCGTTTATTGTAGGCACTATATCATTCATAGTAGACATCAGGGGCGTAGCACATGAGGGGCGAGGGGGTTTCCAACACCCACACTTTTGCTGAAATGCGATTAAATCCCCCCACTTTCATCAGATTAAATTGTATTAAATTGATTACATTATATTTATAATTAGACTTCCCTATCTCAGAACACCCCCACTTTTGGAAAGCTTGATATCCCTGGTACACATGGAATAATTCATAGTAGATACTGAATCAGTCATAGCAGATACTTATAATGGTACCACTTCATAATAACACTACGTTTATAAAAGGTTTATAAATTATTTATTATCAGGTTGTTTCAGACAGTTCAAATCATTAATAAGCAGTTATAAACAAGCTATAAGAGTTGCCGTAGACTGATGGAGGCACTATTTGGCCAGATCTGGTGTTTTAATGGTAGTAGCATGTTAGCAAACACCTAATGAGCTTGAGAGTTTAACATTTTGCCTAAGAAGGAGAGAAGATAAACTCTAGCAAGAGATCTGAGATCTACCAAATGGTGAGCCTGACAACTGTTATAACTTATTTATAAATGATATATAAACTGCTACTACTTAATGAACGTCCCTTTATGAACACGCTGAGCACTTCGTAGTAAATACTGAATAATAAGTCAGAAGATCAGGACCTAAAAAAAACTTCTAGAGGAAAAAGAAGCATATTTAATCATACACGGTTGATTTTGAATCATTCAGAGCAGATGCAGAATCATTCATAATAGATACTGAATGATAATTGAAACTAAATCATTCACAGTAGACAATGTATCATACATAGTAGGCACATAATCATTCTTAATATGTACTAAATGAAAGAAGATAATAAACCCTTCATAGTAGACACTGTATCATTTGTAGTAGACAGTGCATCATTCATAATAGACAATGAATCATGTGTGATAGTTACTGAATAATTACATCTTGAATCATTCAAAGTACATACCGAATGATTTATTTAGATATACTGAATAATTAATTGTAAATCATTAGTTAATCATAATAGATACTGAATTATATTTAGAAAGATACTGAATCATTTACAGTAGATGCTGAATTATTTAAAATACACACTGAAAAGAGACATAAAGATAATATAATTAGATAAAGAATATATCACAATAGATACTAAATAGGTCAAAGTAGTTGCATGCAATTAATAATACACACTGAATTATTCACCGTATATTTTGAATAATAAGTCAGAAGATTAATACCTAAATAAGGAGTCTAGTTTTCTGGGGTATTTAGACTGTGACTAAAACCTGGATGAGGTGAAGGAACCTTTACAGATAAATATTATTGTGAGTGTAATAGTAATGGAAGTAATGTTCAGAGCTTAGTTTTCTGAAAGGCAGCGGTCAGAGAGAGAACAGTAGTGATTTTAGGCCTGAGTCTTTGGGGACAGAACTATGACAATCTGTTATCGTTCTGACAAATCCGTGTCAAGCCTTATGTACTGAAGCCTGTCAGCCTTCCAGCCTTGGAGATGCCAGGCGCTGCGCAGGTCTGTTTTCCCAGCTCTAACAGCTCCTGACTCAGGCAAGAAAGCGCTGACAGTTTTCTGAAATCAAGGGTGTCAAACACAACAGCTTTAAAGGAAGAATTCGCCCAAAATCCTAATGAATGACGTTTAGTGGGGCAAAACAACTCAAGTTCCTTTAAAATCTACATTTACTGCCAGACTGAGGGGTTTTCTGTCATGGCTCAACTCAGACTCACACCCCAGAGACTCAACTTTGAACTTAGATTTGAGCCCCAGAGACTCAATATCCAACTCAGACTCATATTTTAGAGGGTCAAGACACGACTTGGACTTGCATAAAAGAGACTCGAGACTCAATTTGAACCCACAGTACAGAAACTCAAGCGACTCACACTGACTCACACAACTGAGATTTACATCCCAAAGATTCAAGACGTGACTCAGAAACTCAACTATAGTTGGACTTGCATTCTAGAGCCTCAAGACTTGATTTACCCTCAGATCCCAGAAATCCTCAGATCCTAGAGCTCACATTTCAGAGACATCAGACTCATCTTGCACCTCAGAGACTCAGAGATTTGGCTCAGGCTCAGACTTCAGAGACTCAACTCAGACTCATATTAAATGTTTCATTAGAATTTCCATTAACTGACAAAGCTAGTTGTGGCAATCGATAAATATCAGACTGTCGGTGCATCTCAGTAGTCTGTATATTGGCAAAAAGATGTTGATCCAATTAGTTTTCATTTTACTCTTTTGTATTATTATTTATAAACAACTAAACACCACATTTACACAACATAGCTATTTGACTGGTCTTGTGGAATAGATGGTGGACAGCTAACTGATAAGATTTAGATTTCCAGTGTAAGTTTATGTACATTATTCATAGATATCTTGGACAAACTCAAAATATTCGAATTTTTTTGTTGTTTTTTATGCTATTTGAATATAGAGTCAAGCCAAAATTGAGAGGGTGTCCTGATTTAATGTTACTTTTTTTGCACTCAAATCTATTGGTCCATTTATATCTTCTTATGGGTGGCAGATGATGTTGTGGTCAAGATGCAGGGGAAGATGTTGTGAAAGATGTTGTGGTCTATTTTATAAGGAACTCTTGAAAATGACTCAGCCCTACTGTGGTGCTCTGGTCTGCTGCAAAGTGTCTCTGCAGTTTCAGTAAAGCAACAAAGGCAGTGCAAGCGAGGTCGACCTGATGCAAGACTTGTGTCACTAACCGCCTGAACGAGAAGATGGTGGGCCAGAAACAGATTATCAGGTCGTGAGAAAAGATTCATGACTTTATTAGTAAGAGCTTTCAGCACTACGTACCCATTAACCTCAGAGAGCTTCCGGACGTTTCTCTCCACTGTCTTCTTCATTAATCGACTTTTTTTTTTTTTTTGCCTGCCCTCTTCTGAAGTTACAATTGAGCTCAGCGACTCCCTTCATGCATGTACAAAACAAGGGGACATAAAACAGAAATAATTAACTTTCCTCCAAGTTTCCCAGCTGTTACAACAAGATAACATGAAAGGGCTGTAAGATACCCGGGAATAACCCAGCTTGCCACAGCAGCTCAATAATTTATATGGTAATTATGATTCATGACACAGGCAGGCTCGAAGGAGCCTGGAGCCACCTGCGATTTCTGAGTACAGTATTGAGCCCTGAAACTTTAAGCATCTCTGAAACTGATTTCCAGTGTCTACAACCACCCGCAGACAATGAGCCCAGGGACTTTAAAGTTGCTGACGCAGGTGTCACACACAGCTTATATCCCCACAGTAAAGCACCGACCAATAAAAGCGTAAAGCACTGACCACCAGGCTGGAGGGGTATAGAGCCCCTGCAATAAGTTTGAGCTGTGGTGGTGTTTGTGATCCAGAACCAACTTGACCTCATGAATACTCTCATTACTGAATGCAGTCAGATCCTTACAGCACTGTTCTAACATCTACAATTCTCATTCAAAGTGAAGCCTATTGCTGCTGTAAAAAAAGGACAACCTCCAAAATATATGATGTAGAAGAAACACTGGAGGAGAAGGGCTCTGTAAACTTTTGGACAGATAGCATATTAGTCAGCTAACAGATACAACCTTGGTCTTGGCCTTGGAAGCTCCACCCACACAGCATTATGTATTTCAAAGCTTTTGTAAATATTGTACATTTGTAAGTAACACTCTCTGACAGGTAAACTTTTATTTATCGAGTAGAATGCTATTAGGACACAGTTTCCAGCACTTAAAGCACAACGAGACACCAATAGTCAGAGATATCTGCTAGAATTACAGCTTTCCCTCTTTATATGTGCTTGAAAATTACACAGTATTGCTCAGTTTGAAGGAGGCCACTCTTGTTGGGAAATGGCATCACCATGAAAGGGTGTACTTAGTCTGCAGAAGTGTTTCAGTCAGTCAAATGACCTCATGAATTCCCAGCAAATCGTTGACCAGAGCATCACACTGCCTCCACGCTGCTTGCTTTCTTACCAGAGTGGAGCATATCCCTTCTTGGAGTTGGGGTGGCCTAGTGGGTTGTATACTTACCTCTGCACCAAGAGGTCATGTGTTCGAAAACTACCTTCAGCATACCAACACTGGGTTCCTGAAAAAGACAGTTAACCAAAAGTTGCTGCAGAGAGACTGCCCCCTGTAGTTAAGGAAAAGAAGTTGCTTTGGATAATGCCATAAATGTAAATGTACTAGGCAGCCTTCTTTAATTGCTCCAAGCAGGGGTGTCGGAAGCATTTATAATGTGAGGTGGACACATCGGCCCATGTGTCACGGCAGGATTTGGGGGCGTGGGTTGCTGCATACGTGCAAAGTCTCCAATTGGTGAAGCGGACTCGATTCTTTTGCAAAAGATTCAAGATGCAAGATTCAACAGCACTGGGTGAATGAATATTTTATGTTACATGTGGGGTCCACACGTCCCTCAGACTGAATGGCGATGGCCATGGCTCACTGTTGGTGCTTGCAATGGTTCTCATGGGTTAGCATGTATACCCTGACCAGTCTATAGCTGTAGAGCGCCACACTCAGCAGGGTGCAATGTACAGAATATGTTTCTCACATAACCATCAACTTCCCATAACCACAGACCTCATAAACTGATGAGCCTGAGCCTGGACCCTGCAAAAGTCTTGCCTTTCTATATATGTTCCGATCAGTTGTCTGGCTTTTGACAAAGAAACTCAGCTATTTCTCCTGCAGTCAACACCTCGACCAAAATAACCGACTGTTTGTTTACCATCAATATATCCCAGACTTTCAGATGCACAGCTGTAACAATCATTAACATTACCCGCTTCATCTGAGAGTGCTTATAATGTTTGGCCCATCAGTTTATATAAAGCCTCTTAGCAGTTGCTTGCCAATTGTGCATTGTAAAACAGAGGTATAATAGTGATCCAAATGTAACAAACACGAGTTATTACTTTAGTTGGTAACTCATTGATGATGGATGGCTTTTGATTTGTGAGGCTACATGACACCTACATAAGCATTAAATGACAAACTGACAAACACACATGAACATTTTATAAAGACATACTCCTTCGAGCGTTGTTTGTTTTTAAAGCTGCTTTAAACAATATCAACTCAAGAAGTGTCACACCAGCTGATACTTGATGGAATGATTATCATAACATTTATATGTAATGTGAGATGCTGTGAAAGGCTTGTGTATATGCAACCTTAAGGGGAGCACTACTGTGGAGCAGGATTCTTATGTACCCTGTTATGTCAATATGCCTTTTGCTTTATAAAATATCTTGCAGTTGGCAAAAGGTGGCATAAGAGGTTCACAAATATGGATTGCGTTATAAATACACTGTTTAACACTTATGAATGTTTTATGAAGTCGCAATGTAGGTGGTCTTCAGATAAAGTGTTTGTTTTCTTTGAAGCAGTTAGTTGCAGGTAAACAAAACATCTTCTCCTGTTTGCCTGTGCATACTGTTTTGTTTCCTGCTGGTGTGTTTTTGTTGTTGCATCATTTTGACAGTCTGTTGCCTCTACATGTCGCATTAAAAAAGAATGCATTTTTGTGCAACAACCATTCCGTTCTTTCTTAAAGTAGACTGTTCTAGGCCATGGCGAGTGTCAGAACCTACTAGATCCTCTTGACAATATTCTAAAGTCTTCTGAGGCTAATGCAGCTCAACAGATACCAGACATGCTCTTTCTTCCCACAGTGAAGAAAACAGATCCCTCATGGCTTTCTGTAGAGTGCTGGATTTCCCTTCAGTGACAGCTCATGCTCACAAAAGAGTGAGAGGGAGGGGAAGTGGAAGAGGGGGGGGTGATTTTTGTCTTCAGACCCCTGGGGTCATGGCCCTCGGAAGTGGGGGGCACCACCCGGGCTGTGGCCTGATGTACACTGCTATTGAAAAGTTCAAAAAGGGTTTTCAGACCTAACAGACTGCAAATCTACGTCTAAAATGGTTTTATATAATTAGCAGATAAAAAATAGATAATTATAGGATATTATTTATCTCGTGATAAATTTATATTGATCCCAAAACACATAAATAGTTTAAAAAACATCTAAAAATGCATTTTGGAATCTGATTTGTAAGAGTTTAAGAGTTAGCTCTTAAAGTGCTAAATGCCATTAAACCAAAAGAACATTCCTAAATGGTTCTTAGTACATCGTTCTAAAAATATGTTCAGGTTCTTTACACTCATATATCAAATATACAACAAAGGTTATAAGACGATGCATTGTAACACTCTCTGTCCATCAGTCTGTTCATCTGTGGATCACTTTGTCCACTGGTCAGTATATATCTCTTGTCTCTGTCCATCCATTCATTCATGTATTTCTCTATTTAAACAGGTTTATTTTGAATGAAATTATTGTATACTTTAGTTCTGCACCTGCTGTGATGTTTGAGTAGGATTTTGGATTGTTTGTCATCTATACACCTCTCATAGCCATTAAAGGTCCATTAAAATTGCATTGAAATGTACCGTCTGTCTGCCTGTCTTTCTCTCTACCCATCAATCTATCCATCTATGTGTCTGTTCATCAATATATCTGTCAATCTGTCTGTCCATCAATCCTTTCATCCATCCATGTATCTGTCTGCCTGAATCTTAGATACAGAATGAAATAATAGGTTTATTTTGAATGAAATAATAATGTTATTTCTGCACCTGCTGTGATGAGCGAGCAAAATGTTGCGCTATTTTTCGTCGGCGTCTCTTTTCTTTGACGGCTCGTCTCCCGCTGAAAGGAGACGCCGCAGAGAGAGACAGGGGGAGGAGGACAAAAAGTTTGAAACAAAATATTTGGTCTGCAACCCGTCCCCCCCAAAAAACTGCTTTTTAATGGGTTCCTAACCCGGCTCCCAGCCAAGCCCGGCGCTGAGAGGGCTTTTGTTTTTTTTGTTTTGTTTTGTTTTTTATTCCTCCTCCATTCAGCATCAGTGTATCTGCTACAGATTAGTGTTTGAGGAGTGTTTGGAGTGTAGTCTCTGTGAGGCAGTCCCTTGGGGGTCGGAGAGGTTATCGGGGGGAAGAGGGGTCTGTCTTTCTTTTGTGTGCTGATAAAAGAGCACGTCCATCAGCCGCGGATGGACTTAACCCCCCTCCCCCACCCCTCTCCGCCGGTATTGATCGGCCGTGATGACATCTTGACAGGCACCTTCACCCAGCTGCCGCCGGTCGAGCTTGGCTGATCTCCAATGAACCTGGATGAAACTGTTGTGGCGGAAAAAAAATAAATAACAAGGGAACTCACAGTGGTCTGAAAGAGAGGTGGGGGGCGGGGGGGAGTGCTAATGCACAGGCCACAAAAAAGGGGCAGGATTTGTCGAGTCTAGACCTGCTTAGCTGAAAATGCATGTATAGAATTCTTCTAATATGATGTTGGTCCTAAAAAAAGCAGCTTTAAAATAGTTATAAGGACTCTGTAAATACAGATGTATAAATATTGAATGTGTCTAGACTTTCTATTAATATGGACAACCAGAATGGAGTTCCAGTGTAGTCAATATTCATAATGAAGTTGTAATGAATTTCATATCTGGGATGACCTTTAAATAAACAGTTTGATTCTGGCAGCTTTTGGGCCTGGAGCTGAATAGTAGATTATGTGTCATCCAGTCTTTTATATCCTTTGCACAATATTCTATGTTTATCATCAAGGCTGGTTGATGGATACAGTTGTGTGTCATCTTCTGGAAAGTAATACCTTGTTTTCAAATAATCATACCTAAATAAGCATGCAAATGTAAATAAAAGAGGGCCTAAGACAGAACCTTGCAGCACCCCGTTCTTTACTTTAGTGTGGGATGATGATTCCCTGTTCACACTTACAAACTGATAGTGATCTCTGACCAGATTTTCTATTCTGTCTAATAAGACAGAGAACAAACATTAACAAACATCAGACAGGTATGTTAACAAAAAACGAACTCAGGGATCTTCCAGATCGACTGGGTTTAAATAGTGAGGAAAAGGGCAGACAGGTGAGCAGGGAGAAACAAGGGACAGGTGAACTGATTAGGGGGACGTGCTACAAGTAAGGGAGACAGGCTTAATAGGGAAAACATGGAGGGAGAACAAAAGTAAAGGGACGAACTAATATTCGGGAGACTGGGAGCGGGGAAGCCGGGACAAGGATGGGGCGCTCGTCACAACGTTCCTGATTCCTAGGTAGTTTAGGAATTGTACTGAATTGAAACCTGGTATTATTTTATTAGTTTTGACGAGATAACAAAAAAGGGGTGTGTTTAGTCTAGACCAACTTGCCTGCAAATAAATCTATATAATTCTTCTAATATTATGCTGGTCCTGAAAAACAGCTTTTAGATCATTTTTAGGAAGCTGTAAATACAAATTAAGAAGTGTGTCCAGACTGTCTAATGAAATGAACAACCAGAATAATGTTCTAATAAAACTTCTTATAAGTTTAATATTCAGAACCTTTTAAAACAAAACATATCCAGAATGATCTCCTAATAAAATTATTATATTTAGTCTATCTATCTCTATATTCATGGATCTATTGAACTATGTATCTATAGATCTATCTCTATATCATTCTATTGTTTTTAGGAAAACAGTATCTCATATGTTAATATTTGGGACAGTGAGTGTGTGAGTGTGTGAGTGAGTGTGTGAGTGTGTGAGTGTGTGAGTGTGTGAGTGTGTGAGTGTGTGAGTGTG
>JBBMFX010042479.1:0-11523 GCA_037832545.1 Rhabdalestes septentrionalis
ATCAAAGTTTCTGTGATTCTAAATTTAATACCAAGATTTTTTTTTATGGCAAATGCATGATATTTGTTAAAAAGATGCATTATACATTATACAGTTATATGTGTTAAATTATATTTATATATTTTTTCCATTTTTTTCCAGACCAGGTGTGTGGCAATTAGATTTTTCACAGTAAATTTTTACCCTGAAGCCTGAAGCTTTGAGTAAAATCATAGCATGGCTTATTTATTGCCAGTGATAAGAGTGACCTCTAGAGGTCAAAATCAGACAGTCATGCCATGAGGAACAGAGAAGCAGCTCTGCTTCTTCTGATGTGTCGCTCTCCTTCTTCTCACAGTATCAGGACCACGGAGCTCCAAAGAAGTATCTGCTGTAGCAGTCCATACTTAAGCACCTTTTAAAGCATGTGAACATCTGAGATGGTGACCAGAACCTCCTTCAAGTTCCTCATCCGAGATCTCCTACTCACGAGGGCTGATGCACATCTCCAGCCACCTGCAGAGAAAAACGTCACAAGCTGGAGTCTTAATTTAATAACTGCTTATTTCACCTTCACAACCAAACAGAACAAATACAAACATCTCCCTCATTTCTATATCATTTGCTTTGAATTAGCTTGCTGATGCAAAAATACTATGTTCTGCCTGTCAAACTGTCTTATCTTTGGCATTTCAAGTTTAAATTAAATGAAAGAAATGAACAACAGACTAAAAAAGATTTTTTGAAAATCCCTCAGGGAGCCTGGAAAACTGTTCAAGATGATATCACCTGGTTGTGTGTGGAGCATATTTGTGTAAATCGGTCCTGCAGGTACTGGTTCCCGAAGCCCAAGATGCGGCTCACAGTCTGGTTGGACAGATCCGCCACCATAGCGGTGAAGTCCATTGTGAAGGCGAGCTGGACCAGCTCTTGAGAGGCATGGGTGACCCGATCCGCCTGCTGAGGGATCTCTGAGATATAGAGGTCAGCAAGCTGTTGGAAGGATCTATACGTCAACCGCTGGAAGAATGAGTGCACCTTGCTGTTTTTCTGAATCTGAGGAGAGAAATGATAACAATTAATAACATTCAAACACAGAACCCCTTTCAGTTTGCATTAAAAGTCCCCTGATATCTGTAATTTCCATGAGAAGTTTGCATAAACTACGAGGCAAACCACAGGTTTGTTGAGGGTGTGGTGGGGGGGGGCACAGAGAGGTCTGTGCTATGCTGTGTTCCGGGGGCGGAAGATCTCATACTGGGAATTTTGAAGCACGCAGTATGAAGTCACAAATTAGGTCCGCATTTGCATTGTGAAGGCTGAAAACTGCCATGCATTTGTGAACCACTTTTGTCAACCCCTGTATGTATAAATATATAAAAATATACAGTTTAAAAAAATTAAGGGCACACTTAAACAACACAATGTCACTCCAAGTCAATAACACTTCTGTGAAATCAAATTGTCCACTTAGGGAGCAACACTGATTGACAATCAATTTCACATGCGGTTGTGCAAATTGAATTGACAACAGGTGGAAATTATAGGCAATTAGCAAGACATCCCCCATAAAGTTCTGCAGGTGGTGACCACAGACTACTTCTCAGTTCCTTTACATTCTGGCTTATGTTTGTCATTTTTGATTGCTGGCGCTGCTTTCACTCAAGTGTTTATAGTCAATGAGGTCCAATTTCACTGTATGTAACAGTGTAGTGACAAATAAAGGCTTTTCATCATCATCATCATCATCATCATCATCATTGATCCACAATCCATAATTATACCAGGTGGCTTTTTGTAGGTCTGTAATACTTTTATATTCTATTCTAATGTTTTAAAAGTTTTGCTGCTCTTAACTTGCACACACAATACAAATTTCCCACTTGTGGGACTCATAAAGGTTTATCTTATCTAGGACATGAATGACCATTTCATTTGTACTGTTTTTTTCGTGGATTAAAATATTCACCTTCTCATCAATGGCGTCTCCATGTTTTTTCAGCAGATGTATAATCCTCCTAACGGTGTCGTCTGGAGAACATGGAACAAAAGACTTCTGCATCAATTATTTTACAGTTTTCATGTGAAGGCAAATTTCACAGAGAAAAAGACATCACTCAATAATTCGCTGTACATGAATATTTAAAGAAGTATTAAAAGGTGCTGATTTACCCACCAATCGTTCCTCAGAACCAAAGTGCATGTGTGTTCATGTGTGTGTGTGTATATATATAAACACACACACACAGATTTTTTTCCCATGTTACTCCTTTTATTAACTAAAATACACTCAGTATTCTCTGCTACCAAATAAATATATATGTTAATTATTTGAGTCCAGAAAATGTTTTTGTATTGACCCACCTACTTAATTATAATTATAATAAGGGTCAGCAGACAAGTGTTAGATATTAAATGAGGAATTAAGTGATGAAACAGTTAAGAAGTGCATTTAAAATGAAAGAACTGTCCACACCACAAGTTAATAGGATGCCAAACCTGCACTGTTATATAATCTTTTCATATTTACAGTGGTTTTATATTCGAACACCTGTCATTAAGGTGGAAAAATGCTCACCTGGATCAGGATTCTGTTCCTCTAAAGCAGCCGCAGAAGGACCTCCAGCAGCACCCGCATCTGGACTGATCTTCACCTCCTCCACTATGCGCGCCAATTCCTCCGATACCTTCTCCAAGTACGTGCTAGAGGGCTCCACACTAACAGCTGGACAGAAAACACACACACACCCTGTAATGTTTTTGGTGCTGCGTAATATGACTGACAACCACTGTCTGATTTTGTGTGAAAATGTTTTAATGCCTTGTAATACATTTCAAATACACTGTATGGACAACAAATCTATGAAAATCATGCAGATGATTGTTCAAAATTTGGTCACCAACATAGCCAAAAGGTGTTTTAGCTCCACCTTCTGCCAACATGTGTAAAATCTCAAGCCCATGGACTGACACTGACAGTAGAAAATGTCTTCCTGTAGAGTTCAGTGATTTAAATAAGCCAGTCAGCACGTCACCTTTGCCACAAGTCCGTTTGCAAAATCTCCACCCAGCTACCGCTGCCCCAGCCAACCGTAACTGCTTTTATTGTGCAACAACAGCTCAGGCCATGCAGAACTAACTTTTCAGCATCTTTCCACTACACGGACGAAGGAAAGCGGACAACCCTCCTAATATCGGCATTCAGATGTTTAAGCCACACACTCAACTAACTGGTGCATAAAATATACAAATATATCCAGCACATGGTCATGCAGCCTCCACAGAAGAATATCGGCAGAGTCTTAATGAAAAAAGGATACCGCCTTTGCCAAAAGTTTGTAAAAATTTTTACCCATGTTAAAGCTGCCCTAAGTCACCATAATATGCTATTAGAATAAAACTGAAGGGGCTCAGGTCAGAACTGCTAAGTCCCTTACCGTCTTCAAACGCCAACCGAAGACCTCCCTCTTCACTAAGCAACGAGGGGAACATCTACATGCTCATGTCCTAAACTAAAATAATTATCGCAACTTAACTGTCATCGCTGTGTGATCTGACAGGGTCCTGGGTGATGATTCTGGTCTGGTACAATCTTAGTCTGTACTTAAGGTAAGTCTGGGTTTACTGCGTGAGGGACCTGTTTTCTTTGAAGACTACAAAAAACCCATGAATATCACTCTGGATAAGGGCATCTACCAAACGCCATTACTGTAAATGTAAACTCATGTTGAAGAACGAGAGGCACACTCATGTTTTGCTATCTGAGAAGCAATAATTTATACTGACTCTGAGAGGTTCCATGCTGCTAGTTGCTTCTTGTGCATCTTTATGATGCAGAATTATTTATTCTGGAAGGTTTGTGCTGTACACATTATACTATTCCACAGTTGTTATTGCTTATTTGTTGTTTTGTTTCCAATTTACATACCATTCACACAGCCATTACACTATTGTACTACCTATTTATTATATTATTTCTGTAATTTCATGCTCTATGTGCAATGCTGCTCACTGTCTCCTGTCCAATATCATACTTACAATTACACTGCTGTGTTGTCTTATTTCTCCCATTGTTTCTGTAGTAACTTGCACTTAATTGAATGTTGCTATATGTTGTACTATGTTATGTGGAGAAACATCTTATCACACTGTGTTCACAGCTGCTCATGGCAATAAAGTAACCTTGAACGTAGTCCTTGAAAACGGGATACACTTTCCTCTGTTGCATCTCTGTTGTATCCTGAGTTCCAAACTGCTTCTGAAAGGGACATCAAAATAAGATGTGCAGCTTCATGAAATGGTTTTCCAGGCCCAAAGGTCTAAAATCATGCTGTGCTACACCAAGCGTTTTCTGCAGGTGGGGTAAAGCACAACTAGACCCTGAAGCAGTGGAAACTTTTACTATATCGATGAATCACACTCCAGCATGGTGAACAAATTTGCATTTGGTGGATGCAAGGAAACCCTGCTGGAATTCATAGCACCAACAATAAAGTGACTCCAAACATTGGTTTTCCTAGCAACCAAAGAATCACATCTCGCATCTCCCATTTTATCATGGATATGCAATCTAGTTAATCCCATGCTTTGCTCTGTGAAGTGCCTTGAAAGGTAAATAATAAAAACAATAATACAAAAAGTCCATCATCAACTGAACCACGTCACAATTTGCCTTTATGAAGAAACTGATGTAGTCTGTGTGAAATCAAGGGCCATTTTTGGGGGTTATGCTGGAAGAACACACTTACTTTAAAACTAAGTACCATTACACTTCAGACATGAAACAGATTTAGAGGTAGTTACACACCATGTGGAAGTCTGACTACATCCTCCGGTGTAAGGAGGGAGGGTTTCTTTAGAGCTTCAGGCTTCTCTATGTTCCTAAAGGAAAGTTTTCTGAATGAGTGCTTCTTCTTCACTGCTTTGGGAGCCTCATCAGTTTTCAGTTCTGAGGGGTGACTTTCAGGTTTGGGAGCCAGAACTTCTGCCCTTGTATCAGATCCCTTCTTGAAGAACCAGTGAAGAAAACCCCTCAAGAAGGACTTTCTTCCTGGAGTTTTTCTGTTTATCTCTCTATTGGAATGCTTGGAAGGTAGAAGTGTCGATCCTGACCGAGGAGGTTTTGGGGACTCTGATGTCTTCAGGATCTTCTCGATGGAGAGGCGGTGGGCAGAGGTGTCACTGGACGCCCGTCTTGCCTGAGCAGTCCCATCAGTTGGCGTCAACCCTTTACGAGACTTGAGTTTCTGCTTCCTGAGTCCACCAACGTCGCTCAGACTCCGCTTCACATAAACCTCCAGCAACTGACTGGCCGACCTCTGGTCAAAATACAGCAGCTGACGGCCAGCAGAAGACGGATCATCTTCAGACATGGTGAAGTTTCTATTTAACTTGAAAGAGAATCAAATAAAACAATGTAAAATTGGCAAATTGGATTCTCAATGTAGCGTAATATATCAATAATAAAAAGGGCTCCACAACATATCTCTGCAAATTTTTATCAGGATATCCATCTCTTTAACACTGATATTGGAAAGGGCTGCAATATGCAAATGAGCCTCTAAAGAAACACAGTGCCTAATAGGGTGACCAATCACAGCTTTAGTGGGGTTTATTTTGAATTTTACTGTGTGATTTCCATACATTTGTATTTGTGTAATCACTATGGATGTGTATGTCTTCCACAAGTGTTCTAAATGATCTCCTTCTCATCTCCACCAGCCAGTGAAATTTTTGTAAGTAGATTCACCCATGATGTCAGATGCTAATGCGACCAATGGGAATGGTGGAATATAAGATTTAAAAGATGGTGGTACACCGTTAGAGAAGGACAAGGAAGAGCACAGAAATGTGGGAGGTTAGGCACCCAGGGGGCCCACCACGCCACCATGGCCAGTAACATCTAGTGCGTTTGGACAAGCTCGGAGGTGAAAAAGGGCCCCTAAGTAATAATGGAGCCTCAGAATGGGACCGAAGCTGTGTTACCCGGACGTAGGGCGCACTGGAGTACCGGCGGCGGGAGAACGGAGAGTGCCGCCGGTTTTCTATGCCTATGGGCAATCTATTAATTGTTGCCCAGGCTTAGTGTATTTGCTCTTTTGCATTGTGCGGGCGAAACAAATCCTTTGTTAGCTCTCTTGTAGGGCCCGGGACAGGAAAGAGGGCCAGGTGTGGAAGTTACTAGATTTGGCTGCCATGTGACAAAGTTGGACTAGGCCTAAGGCTGGGACTATATTTGAGAACTGTGCTGCTATCGTCGGAAATGTCATGACTATGCCAGCAGACAGATAGTCAGGTACTTAAGCTTGTGTGTTGATGAGTCTTTTTTTGTACTTTGTACCACTGTTTTTAGGACTGGTCTTGGCAGTGTGTTTTTACTGTGATGTGGGATTGTGTTATTTTTCTGGAGTTTTCTTATGCACTGTGTTTTATTGAACTGTGTATTCAAGTTTGTATTCAAGTTTTTGTTTTGGTTGCTCAACCCTGGAAATGAACCTGTTTTAATAGTGATAGTAATAATTAGTACTTTAGTACCATGAGTCCCAATACTTCTAATTACTGGATGGCATAGTTGGCGTCTACAATTATTTGTCTTTGGTAAAAATGTGTAGAAAAACACTAATATAATGAACACAGGTAGTTAGCTGAACAAATGGAATGGTCATCAAAATGTTTTAGAACTGATGTTTAAAAGGTTCTGTATTGGGGTTAGTAGTTTTTGTGTGTCCTGGTAGTTTGTGTTCGTCTTGTGTAGATGGGCATAGCTTAGATGAACACTGATACACTTTGCATCACATAGGAAGTGTTCTGTTAAACACACTAGTTAGAGGCAGACACCACCCTTGTTAGAGGCAGACACCACCCTTGTAGGTTTGGGATTAGATAGTGGGATTGGTAGGCAGTCTTAGGGATTGTTTTGTTGTGTTCTTTCCTTTGGTGTTGTCTTAGGGACCCACCTAGTGTCTGTTTTGTGTTTTGTGTATGCATATAGATCCCTTTGAATTTATTTGTATTATATCTTAGAAAAGGTATTGTATATAGTATTCCCTTGTTTGTAGTTTCATTTTCACAACTCGTCTTTCATGGTCTTCACTCCACCTGAACCAAATCATACCCTAGATTTAACAGCTATCAGAATAAACATGTCTCTTTAATGAATTTGTGATAGCTAGTTTACATTTAGCCTATCTGGTATACCAGTTCCCTAGTTACTGTATGAATACATTTTGATCTAATAGTTGCTGTTTAACATGTAACACCATAGATAAAAGTTTACCTACCACATAATATTGTCCAAACTTAACTGACTGCATGTAGTCCTTGGGCTTAAATGTGTGGCTTCAACAGTATGTATCTGTGCTGTATTCTACAAGTATTCTATGTATGTGATAGAGGAATGCACAAAGCATGTATGAGATGTGGCCTCAGTAGCCCCTAGTAATTAGTGTGCTATGTGCCTGTGATTGAGGAATAGCATAGATACTCAACTGTATTTGCATTAGCTTTGATTATGTTATGCTATTTTTTACCAACATTTTTTTCTGTTCCCAAACTTCCTGTTTATTCACGTTATTTCTCATTTACAACTTTGAATATTCCTGGAATAATGCAACCCTAGTGTTGGATTTGTGACATTGCAAAAACTATGACTTACCGTATTGATTTACCGTATTGTAAATAATATGGACTATGTGGATAGGGGAGTAAACGTATAATTTAAAAAAAGCTTAAATTCTGTAAACATATATAACGAAAGGCAATGCAATCACAATATACAGCAGTAAAATCGTGATCCTAATATCTTCATATCGGGTTGTAGTAGATAGTAGTTGTGGTACATAAACCTAAAGCAATTATCCCACTTGTTGGACTTATAGAGGTTTAAACTGGTGTTCTGTTGGTTAGTGAATTGCTCTTGGGCGCCCCCGGCTGGTGGCAGTCCACTGTGGTGTTCTCACATAATTTTACAATGTGTGCTGTTGTGTGTTCACGTATGATTTCTGGTGGAACAAGGAACTCATTTTAGTTGCATTCTGGAGTTTTAAAAACATTTTTATCTTAAGGTAGAACTGATAATCGTAAAGTGTCCATTTTTGTCATATGTGAACACTCAACATCAGTCAGTGTGAACAGTGTGAAATTATTTTTCTGCATTGAACTCAAAACGAAATCAAACCACTTAATTTTATGCCTTAATTTTTACCTTAACTTCAAGGAAAATATGGAAAATTAAGGGGAAAATCCACAGATTAAGGGTTCAAACTGATTAATTTTTCCCTTACTTCCCTTACAAGGATCAAGAAATCAGCTTTACCTGCACTTTGGTTCGAACAAAAATAATCTGATTGTCGAGGTTATACAAGTTTCTAATCTGAGGTGGAACGAAAAGTGATTTAGAAAACGAAAAACAACGTCGGCTTCATTTGGAAGACGTTAGAGCTTCTCACTTAATGTGGAATGGAACGAAACCAATTTTAGCCTCAATTTCACGTTATTTAAAAACGATGGTACCCACTTTTCAAACAAGAAACAACATAAGTGGTGTTCTGTAGTCACTAGCGCTGTTAATTTAAGGTGTAACGAAAATAAACAATTCAGGTTCATTTGGAAGTCATTAGAGATCCATATTTAAGGTGGAACGGAAACCAATTTTAACTTCATTTTTAAGTTAAGGTAGAACATCTTGTTCAAGGTGGCATGCAACATGCAATCAAGAATCCGATTTAAACTGCATTTTCGTGTGATTAGAGTTTCTTACTTAAGGTGGAACCTAAGAGTTTCGAGCAAGAAATCGGTTTAAGCTTCCTTCTGAAGTTACGAAGGTTTGTTTCTCAAAGCAGAACGGTTAGCTGGAAAAAGAAATTCATTTTAATTTAACCTTGAAGTCATTAAAATTTCTGATTTAATGTGGAACGGAACAATTCAAACGAAACCAACTTTAGTTTCTTTCTTACGATATTTTAAAACATCTTATTTAACGTGGCACCCAACATTAGAATAAGAAACCGATTTAACTGCTCATTAGAATCTATTGTTTCATTTGGAATCGAATATTCTAATAAAAAGTTAGAGAGTTCAGACTCACCTCCAACATCCAGCGACCTCCCGCGGCGAAACAAAAAGAACCAACTAAAATAAAACTGAAATAAAAGAGTAAAAGAGAAATAGCGGTTTACAGCCGCATGTCTATACAAGGAAACCGAGAACGCAAAATAAAAGTCCCCGAAGTCCCTGCAGTGGTGCACGGATGGATCCAAATGTTGATAATATCGATACCAACGTAGGTATTTATATTGACTGTTACCAGTGCAATAACATTGATCCTTTTGCGCCGATGCGGCACAGCCCTTTCCTCCCCATCTTGTGTTGTGATATTGTACACTCACGTGACTCAGCAGGGCCAGGCAAACGGCCGCACACATACAAAGTCACAGAGAAGGACCACAGGGATGGCAAAGAGGAAACTAAGCGAAAGTGAAAGATCATAGTGTTTCCTCTTTACCACACAGCGAGTTGTACCTCAGAGGAAACACTACAAATGCATATAAGCATAAAGAAAGAAAAGAAAGAATGTAGCGAGCTTCAGAAACAGAGAGAGGACAAGAGAAATCCCCCGATGCCTGACAAGGGGCATCAGGGAATATTTATTTGAACTTAAGGCTTTGGACGTTGTGTAGTTATTTGCACTTTGTTTCTTATATTTTCACTACTTTTTTTTATTATTATTATTACTTCAAAAACTGTAAAGAATTTCATTGAAGAGGAAAATTTTGTTTTATCTTTGTATTGTAGTTTTAAGTGAAAATTTTGTGCACTTTCTAAAGTATTTCCTTTTTAAAACTTTGGCCTAATTCTTTCATGGTTTTCAACAAATAAATAATCCAAAGGAAAAATAACAAAAGCATTTAAAGGTCATGGGAATTCTTTCAGATTTGTGTTTCTTAATCAAACTTTTAACTGCAAACAAATCCACAAATCCACAGAACAACACTGCAAACAAATAGAACAGAGAAACCAAACTCAGTAAACAAAAAGTATGTCCTCAGTGAAAGTTAACATTCAGAAAATTTAAATGCCTCAGCTTGGATGGGCTGATGCGGTTTCTCCTCTTGGTTAGTATCTGCCCTGTTTTTGACGGGAGTGATGTCGCCACAATGCACAGTCCCCACCCACGGCCTGACACACTTAATTCAGACCTGCTGCTCGACACTTCTAGTGTCTCTCTCACTGCTGGAGAGCCCAGCCAGCACTGTACTCAGATCAGCTACGGCCCACTGGAGCCTCACCACACCCCCCGACAGCCCCTGAGCCACTGAGAGTGAGAGCGAAACAGTGAAATGAAATAAAGTAGGGAGATTTAGCAATTTGATCATGCATCCGCCTTAATTATTAAAAAGTATTGATATTGGTACTGGGTACTGGGCCTGCATGTACTTGGTTTGGACTGATACCAAATCACAGCTCTACCCTGCTTCAGAGAACTTCCTGCCTTTTTATAAATTACTGTTTTAACCTGTGACAGAGACAGATGACATTATATTGAAAGTAGACTGCAGGTAGGTTGATGAGACACTGGAGAGATGGAGATGCCCTGGAAAGGAGTGGAATGAAGGTCAAAAGACTACCTGTGTGTTGATC
Organism: Rhabdalestes septentrionalis; assembly: GCA_037832545.1. Taxonomy (NCBI): domain Eukaryota; kingdom Metazoa; phylum Chordata; class Actinopteri; order Characiformes; family Alestidae; genus Rhabdalestes; species Rhabdalestes septentrionalis. Next base: position 10,618 of record JBBMFX010042479.1, read on the forward strand.
AGAGAGAGAAAAGTGAAGATGCACGGAGCAGAGCTGGTGAAGGTGGAGAAGTTCAAATAATTCCGATCAACAGCCCAGTGTAAAGGAAAATATGAAATGGAGGCAAAGACAGGAGTGCAGGAAGAGGAGAACGGATAGAGAAGAGTGGCAGGAATAATTTTTGGTGGAATATGTAAAGTAGTGGAAACGGTTGATCTGCTGTGGAGATCCCTAATTGGGAGCAGCTGAAAGTAGAAGAAGAAGAAAAAAAGTGCTGCTTTAACCTGGGATTAGTCTGTGTACTTAATCAGTGTAATTGTACTTAACCATATCATGTCCATAATGCCACAATTGTACAAAAACATTTAATAGCAAAAAAACATCAAACACTATTACATGTGCATTAAATAATTCATTTATATTGAATGTAGCATTACATAGAAATTACAGAGCATTACAGTGCATGTGGTTTTCGTACATAAATGTGAGTTCTAAGGCTGCTGTGATGTTCAAAGGAAAGCTAAAAGTGAAATAATAGATGATTGTGAAAACAGATCACTCAGCATCTAACACACTTGTCCTTCTGAACACAGAGGTCATCAGGTCATCAATTATCAGGTCATCTTTTATTATTATTATTATTATTATTATTATTATTATTATTATTATTACTATTATTATTATTTTATTTTATTTTTTATTATTATTGTTATTATCATTGTTGTTATTATTTTATGTGCTTTTTTTTGTTGTGACAGAGCAGATAGAAGTGATATTAAATATTTTTTATATATCAGGATCTACATGACTACTCATGACTTACTCCGGCCTTAAACATCACACAGAGCAAAGGCCACACACACACACACACACACACACACACACACACACACACACACACACACACACACACACACACACACACAC
>JBBMFX010042488.1:0-11522 GCA_037832545.1 Rhabdalestes septentrionalis
TGACACAGGAGATGTGTGTTTACAACAGCTATAGAAAAATGTGTTATATGGGCAGATATAAAGAGTCTGTTTAGTAAGTCCATAATGACTGTGGATCAGCTCCAAAATCCTCAGTGATGATTTTTACTTGTCCGAGACAAAAATCATTTTCCAAGCTCTGACTTCACTCATCCAGGATGCTACCTCTTCCAAAATCCACACATCTTAATCTCAGAAACATATTCAATCTTCCACAACTACAACCAGACTACAACAATTGTAAATGTCCTGACTGTACACTAACACCAGCAATCTACTTGACTTCTACTGCTTCAATCAAACCTGCAGTTGTGTATTTCCATATATACTACATTCACATCCTTAACAAATAACGCATTAACACATTGCATCTTCTGCTCAATTAATGATATGATTTCGTTGAGTTTAACATATTTTAATACATGCAACATCTCAACCAATAAACAATAATTGTGCATTAAAATGCAGAAGTGTAGAGGATATGTAGTTAATTTCACTTCGAAAATCAAGAAAATGTCATTTGACTGGGGTGGCCCAACATTTGCATGCAAATACTGTATTGCAATTTCTGACCACAGGAACACAGCAGTGATATTGATTTCTCCAGCACCGCCACCGTTATGTCTGTTGTGTTGATGTGTGGATTAACAGCTGGGCTATTATGGAGGACATCAACTCACATCCTACTGTTTGTTACTTTTGGATAACTGAACACTAGCAAAGGTGCAGCCACAAGTCAGGAGGTGCGTACGACATGGCGTCTTGTTTGTTCGACAACTGGTAACACCAAGCGTGCCAAGATGTAATGCGGCACAATATATACTGGCAATTAGTCGTGATTCTGATTCCAACAGGCATCTGCCCAGCAAGACAGCAGGAGAGCATGAAGACATCTTACGCATACATGGGATGTATGAGTCATAAACTAGGCTGCATCCATACACCCACAAGTGCACGAAACTGTTCCCAGTACAGGCCCGATTGCACAGCTTATGCCTGACTGTGGTTTGAGGAGCTGATAACAGCACAGCACTGAGCCCTGATGGCTGATGTTAGCGTTACTGCGGTGGCGGGAACAGCAAGGTTTCCAATAACATGGCTGATATTGATGTGTGATTGCTGGTTTGGGAATATTAGTGGTCCATGCGCATGAGTCATTTGGCCTCATCCCCTGGAAGTCATTAATAGCCCATAACAGACAGGACCAAGTCTAAAGACAGTTTGGAATCGTGATTCATTCTCACGACGCATGTAAATTGGAGCGGGGTGGGGTGTTATGTTTTATGCTGGTTATAAATTGCACACATGTGCAATCTCTTGCTCATGCAGTCCATTTTTGTCCGGGAAGCTGAAAAAGCACATGCCATAAGAGCTGGCTGATATCTGAATAAAGATCACACAATAAAAATAAAAAAAACCTAAATTACCCGGAATAGCCATCACCTTTTAAAGCTTACGGAGACCTTCATGGGGAGCAATCAGGTGCAGCTGCTTTCTCATTTATTCTCCTCCACCTCCAGTGCTGTCCGGAAGCAGAAAGCCATTCAAATATTTTGAATATTTAAGCATAACACAGGGGGAAAAAAATCATCTTTGTTCAGAATGTTCTCACAAAGGCGTTCGACCTTTCCTGTTTGGAAACACACAGAGGACACAAGCATCCGCCTGTTCAAAGCTGTACCTGTGCCGGAGGCAATCACTCTTCCTGAATACGATTTCCAGTTACATTTGAAGTGGAACCAGAACCAAAATGTGAAACAGCTAGGATTTTACAACCTCCAATATTTGTGACTCTGGCACTTATAAAAACAAGCCAATGCAGAATAATCCTCATGGGATCATGGTGGTTTATGGATATCTGTGATTTTCCAAATAAATATCAGTTCTGCAATATTTCAAGTAGCATTCATGAAGTTAATTATTAAAAAGTAATGAAGAGTGCAGGTATTAGAATGATAACTTTCTTTTACTGGAAACAGATGCCTGTGTTAGAGCAATGGGAAGTGATGGAAAGTGATGGGGTCATGCTACACAGCAGGTATTTGTAATGTGTTTTCAAGGGGTAGTCATTTACACTTGCATACTAAGGATATTTCTGACCTCTGGTTAATCCCTCTTGTCTCAGAACTGTATTGGTTCTGCATCATACATCTACTTTCACAGAGATGTGCCACTGTATCGAGATCATCGGTTTTAATCGCATCATCTGTCACTGGTTTTAATAATGAGGCTGAACTGTGTATAAGTGACTGTAGTTCTGAAAAATAATGTCATTTTCATAACACTATATTTCCTTATTATATGCATAAATTCAATTCACACATTTAGCGCAGGCTTTAGGTCCATGACTCATTGACTAATGAGGCCTTCAAAATAATAATTTAAAATTTGCACCAGCAAGAATCCAGTCAATGTGTTGGCATATATTTCACAACTTTTTTTGAAAGTATAAACTATTTTTTTCACAGGATCATTAGTCTAATAATTCGGACAACGAGGTGGTTGGACACCACATTTCGAATGATTTATATTCTTAAATATTTATAAAATGTAAAAAATATTCATAAGATTTCACTGGAGTCATACAACCTGATGCAATGGAATCAAACTTATCATGACACAAAAACGACAAATGACACTGGCGTGATGTATTTGAGTGTTTATAACCATAACATTGCATCATGGAGGTAATTGTCATAATCCAAGTTTTCTTTATGCTCTCTTCATAGGAAAACGCCTTTGTTGTAAATCTGATCTGACATTAGAAGAAATCTGCAAAACTTTTCCAGCAAGTAAAACGGTTTTAAATTAGCTGTTTTACAAAATTGCACTGTATGTGGAAATAAAGATGACTAAATTAGCTACATATATGACATATATGAACAGCACAGAAAATGTATTCACTTGTAAAGGTAATTTTATACACCAACACATATAATTTATTTACTTAATTATTTAATAATTAAAATAATGGACAGTATGTTGGAGTATAAGATGAAATTATGTTCACAGAGTGTGGTTGGATGCATGCAGGTTGAGGTGAAGGCCTAGTTTCCCACGACTATATGGCTGCCTCAAATTTTATTACACTGACAGCGTTCTCCGAATTACATCCCACGACCTAGCTTGGACAGCTGTCTCGTTGACATTCGCATGCACCTCTCTTACACAGATGCGTCACTGTGTCTGATTCAAAGTGCCAAATTCTGGTTGCATCTTCTTTCAACATAGAAAGGAAGACAACAAAGACTGCTCTCCACAAATAATGATTTTTTTTTCAGAGCTACTGCCTTGTTTTGCTGGACTGCCTGAACTCATTTTTTCTCTGAATAGTTAAATAAATAAATAGACAGACAGATAAATAAATAAATAAATAAAATAACAACACAGTTTCATGAATAAACATAGCAATCACGCTGTGTGCCTACAATAACAGCTACCACATGGCCCACAGTAGAGAAGGAGTATGATTCATTTCTGATGAAACAATTCATGTGTTTCTTGATCTGGGTCCTTCTCAGAAGACAGGCTGCATATAGATTGCAGGACAAAGCAATCAAGGCCATTTAGACTCTGTCCGAGTACGTACGAGTCTGACAGGATCCAGCGAATCACAATCGTGGGAGAACGAATGAGTCATGATGGTGAAACAGTAGGACTGAAATGAGTGAACTTCATCAGGCTCCGCGTGAATGGTCTCTTCTTTTGATCAAATGAATTATTCAGGAATGTGAACAGGTGGGATTTGGCACTTTTTAAATTATGAATCAGGGACTCATTCATGATTGAAACTTGGAGGCTCGCACATATTTAAAATACTGAGAAATACTGATATCAAAGTTTCTCAAGTTTAACACACTATCTGATATTGAGTTTAACCAAATATCTCTTGTACTGTTTGGACAACAAGAGATTGGACAGTTTTGTTTTGCCAGTTCTGTCTTCTTTTGACACTGAAGTTGTGTATGGTCCTAACAAGCACACAGTATTAAACGGTAACCAGACAGAACTCACATACCAATCAAAAAATCTTACGCTTTATTTACTTTTTTTTTTAGATATCTAGCACTCATTAGTACTGTCAAACGTAATGTGTTAATAAAGTGTTAACACAATGATTTATTAATATTAGCACATTTTCCTAGTTTGCTGAAGCCCAGCTGCCTACATGTAGTATGTTGATAGACACCATGATCGTCCTGTTGTTCAAGTACAGCATTTAAAGGGCTATCAAAATGATACTGTCAAAATATGCTGGACAGTCCCTGGAGGAGGATTATAAATGAATCAGTAAATGGTAAACAAATTGGAAAGCTTCAGCAGCCCTCAAGCCTCCACTGTAACAAGAATCCACAAGTTGTATCAACGAGTGCAAGAGATTACAATCACAGAGGAGTTGGAGGCACTGATTGTTTATAACAGGATTGCCCAGTTATATACACGCTTTTTATTCCAACCAAGCTGGAGAGCACCAAATTCCAGGGTACCTGCACATTGCAAAATCAATTCAATTCCTAAGACCTTTTCAAGACAGCCAAGATCAAAATTTAAGACCATCACAGCAAAAAACACAATTGCATAGAATTTATTTGATTTCAACAAGGCACAAACTAATTATTGGAGCAACAGCTCTAGCATAAAACGTCATTTCAACCAGCCACAATACTTCTCATCCTCCAACCATCGCTCACTGAATTTGCATTTACACTCATGGTATAAGGGAAACCCCCCTGATACGCACCAGCTACGCACATGCAACAGTATTTCTTCTCTTTCTTTGGCATGCATATGGGTCTATGGTTTACATACTGCCCTCTGTGCATAATATCATTGCATCTGATTGTTTATTTTAAATATTTTTCAGTGAACTGCAGAAACCCTGAAAATCAGTAGGTCTAAGTCCACCTCTATTAGCCATTTGAAGACTGAAATCAATTTTACAATAATATTGCAACTGGACTGTGATTAGCTCCTGCTAGGATAAAATGAAATCCCTTTACAGAGAAGACTTTATATGTCTGATATACATAAGGGATGTGTCGATCCAGTGCTGAAGTGTAAGTATCAGTCTAATATATTCCAAAACCCCAGGAATGGATATCGTAATAAGCTTAAACAATCACGCTTAACTAAAAGTGCCAGAAAGAGGGATACACATATGAGGACACAGATGAGCCTAAAGCCTCTGCTCAAATGGCTTCACGCTTCATACATAGCGCTTTAATGGAGTTGTTTTAGCCATGCAAAGATTGACAGCCAACCTGTATGTGCACAACAACATTCTGTTGCCTGACCAGGCAAACTGTGAGAGGCCATACAGAAAAATTCTTCTCCAAGCCTTTAGCCCTCATTTATCACTACAACAGAGCGTGAAAGCCCAAAAGGGAGTGAGTGAGTGTGTTAGAGTGCAACTGGTTGGCAATGCGAACTACGACTTTTCATCTGCATATTTTGGAGATATGCAGATTATTTTGGCATGTGATGGATTCGAAGGTTTCCATGACTACTGCTTTTCCCAGCAATGGCCAAAGACACCTCTGGCTTGCAGTGGGATATCACAGTGACACTACCATTTAAAGAGGAAATCAAAGCTGTCCACATACAGTAACGCATACAGAATTTCTGGCAACATTATCTGAGATAAGAAGGCTGATAATATCTCACTTGTGGCAGAATATTTACCTTGTGCTGATTCTGAAGTGTGATCCCAACACATCCATTTTGACACCAAACATACCTTGAGTGTTTGGAGTCAAAGAGCTCAATGTTTGGTGTGACTACGGAAACACTTTCCAGTTAAAGGCCCAGTGGAGTGTGGTGAAGTGTTCTTGCTTGAAGAGAAAAGACAGGAAAAATGTCTTTCCAGCATTCCTAACAAATGGTCTGTTGGCATGGAGGAGATGTCTTCTGATGGGTTTGGAAAGGTGCTACAAACTCTGTAATTCTGAAACTGTTGTCTTTGGATCCTCCTCACTGTGGCTGCTGTCAAACTAGACTTGCGTCCTCTTTCAGGTTGCTTAATAATAATTTTACATTTCTTAAGCTCCTTAATAAATGTCCAGACTGCTGATACAGGTATTTCAAATTCAGTGGATATTTTCTTCTATACTTTTACTGATTTAAGCAAGTAGACACACATTTTCTTTAATGCATTGGAACACTCTTAAATCTTTCCTTAAGCTGATGGAGGACTTAGGCCCCATGTCACCTAGATTTAATACCCCAGTGAAACTGGGAATTACTGATGACTGATTCAAATTTCTTAAACACTTAGGTCAATTCAAAACCAGTAAAGATGTGAGGGATTACACTCCACGCACGACTCCCTAATTCAAATTTCTTGGGTGCCAATAATTGGGACAGGCTTTATTCTCAGACTACACAAACCTCAAATAAATTATTTTTTTCCCGATAAAATATTAAGATGATAAATAAAACGTATTATAATAATTTTTCAAGCCACTTGGGCAGGGGTGCCAATAATTCTGGACAGCACTGTAGTCATTAATTAGTTTTTTTTTCCCATCGTACATTCAAAAACAAGAACTGACCCAAATGGGAAACAAAGGAAATCACTTTTAATCTTACTGTGAAAGTGAATTATGTAAGTCAGTATGTAATCAGTTATGTAATTACACCAATTTAATTATGCTTAGCTTAAACATTAACACTTGAACATCATCCCAGAAAACTTGTGCACACAGAGGCTGCTCTGCCAGTGGGAGCAGCTAGATGAGATGAGGAAATAAGACAAGAGACTGTGATTTAAAAAGAGGTATCTCTGAATACCCCATCAATAACTTTCAAGTTTACGACTACTCCTTAATGAACAAAAGCTAAAGAAGAAAACTGGGGCCAACTTCGTTTGGAAACTTTTAGAATGATTAGCATCAGGGCTTGGGGTCTATACAGTGAGTACATGGTCTATTTTAGGATTAAAAAAAACAACAAAAAAACACATAGCCTAAAATGATATCCATCAATGTCCTTAGCATAGAATGGTTATTCTGGTAATGTTAGATTTGGATGGTCTACTATTGAAGTTTAGTAGATGCCAACTAAGTCAACTTAAGTTGACATTCAACTAAATACCTATTATAAAATATGTGATTATACACATCCTTAACTTTGTCCCAAAATAAATTTCAAGCCTATTGTTACTGAGGACCCAAGTTTAGTCAGAGTGTTTATCAACAAATAAAGCATTGATAGATAATCTATAAAGTACTTATAAATATGCAGTAAAAGTATGTGAAAAACAAACACTGATATGTTGAAATAAAGTACATTTATGAGGAGAAGTATTCAAAAAACAACATCATCATCAAACAGTTTGCAGGATGATTCCAACACTGACAAACCAACATCCTGATAAACTTAGAGGAACATAATAGGTCAGGTCAGCTTTTGGCCATTTATTGACAAATATTTTGATTCATTTTATATCTCACTAATATATGTCTATTTTGATAGTGCCAATGCTTTCTATCAATTTCACTTCTTAAACATATTTGAATGCATATTATCTGCTCATATTTACCAAGTTCATCAAGTCTGATGAATCCTCTAAAACAGAGATGCCCAAACTAGGGTCCTCGGGTAATGTGTGATTTGGCCCGCCACACCATCCAAGAAGGGGGGGGGGGGATGCCTTCGAGGGGGGATGCCACAGTTCATCATTTGTAGTTAGACATAACATTTTTGTTTTTTTTATTGTTAAACTACAAACTGATTAAATGTTTAAATTAAGCAGCACCAGAGTTTGTCAAGGAATGTCTTGCAGTGGCTGCAGAAGCAGTTTGTCCTTCTCAGTTTGATATATGATGCAAAATGTCCTTTTTGCCCACGGCACCTCAGTCAAGTTTGATTTTTGGCCCTTCATAGGAAAAAGTTTGGGCACCCCTGCTCTAAAACAAGTGTCATTTCATTATCTGGGCTATGCCATGCTTCCAGTCCACATGGTCTTCAATTGATCTCCATCACAACCACATCAGGATGGGAAATTAGTTCTTTTCCCCCTAGTCTTCACTAATTATAACAGGTTTAAAACTTGGCAGGACAAACAACAGATCTGTTTATTGTGCCAAAAACACAAACAAGTTTTTACCTCTGTGTCAGTGAAGACTGATAGTGAAGACTATCATCCACATAGACTGATAGTGAAGACTATTCTCCGTTTTGGCAACCAAGCGGTACAAGAAATTACCCCTGATGATCAGAACTGCGGAGACTCTCACTGTCAAACAGTGAATGAAGACCTTCAATGAGTATTTCGGATCAAGACAACACACTAATTCCCTAAACTTTACAACTAGCACATGCAAACAAGAACTCTGTGGGATCTGAAATGGCCTTGTACCAGAATTAACAACATTTTTAATTACAAATAAAACGAAGCGTACCTGTGCTGAACTCATGCTGCTTAACGGGCTGCAGCAGAGTTGTCTATGTCACTGCTTTCTGATCAGTCATGACAACAGGTGGACTTGGAAAGTGGTCATTGTGTTTTTACTGTCTAAACTAAAAATAAGAAATTAAAGGAGAAAGCATGAAAGAAAAAAAAAACAACAACAATGGAAATACAAACTAGCAACTGGGGAGTCAATAAAGGAAAAGTACTCCTCTGTGTTCGGGCTGAAGATAAATTTCTGCAGGAAATCAAACACAATGTGAAACACACTGTGTACCAGGCCATCACTAAAAAGTTATTTGGCCTGGCTATAAAAAAAGATCACAATAATAAAAGCAGCTCTAAAAGAAAAACTGGTATGATTCCATGGATGTGGTTTATAAACCAGGAGGGAGTATTGAACTGCTAACATCAGAAATCTGGGTTGAGATACACTGGAAAACCAAAGCATACTGAAACATCTGTGCCATTGCAGTACGGTTTATGTAAAGCACCATTTCTGTACACCAGTGGAAAAGTTCCTTTAGGTTGCTCGCAGCTCTTAATTTAAGTCTGGTTTTATTATTGTGAAGGACATGTTTTGCTGTAGACTACAATCACCCATGTCTGTCACTCTAAGAGCGCCAGCCAAATGCAATAAATGTACATGAAAATACCACGGAAGCAAGATCGTATACTTCTAGAAAAATATTACTTTTAAGTTTGGAACATTGTAGGCTGTAGACTGATATGCTTCAAACATGGAATGTACGGTTGATTGTACCTTCAGAGACTTATTCAGAAATACTGAATAATTAAAGCTTATGAATTTGTTTCTTTGGGTCAGCCCTTCTGTTTTTCTATAGCACTGGAGTTATATTAGGTTCATAGACTGATGAAGAACTCAGAATGCACTCCTGCGCTGCAGCATGTTTGTGGGTACACTTCAAATGAAAAGAACATTTCCATTTATTTCAGCCACTAGAGTTTGTACTGTACTGGTTGCTCTGGTCGCTAAACAGAGCTCCTAACCAGCACAGGTTCCAAACCTCCTCCTGACTTAATCTGGGCTAAACACCACTGTGTCGTTCACAGCATCAAATGGAGGCCTATTGTTTAGGCAGGCAGTCTTCAAAGCTTGTGGGGCTGTCTGGCAGAAAACAAGGGAATGCAAATACTCAAATTTGCCACAGATGAACAAGGTTATACAGTGTGCCTTAAAGCCCAGTCTGAGAGCGTGAGGATGGTGGGTGTGAAAATAGAAAGTGGAAGTGATCTACGTGAACACACCACTGCACACATTGTGAACAGTCAGAAATTCATCCTCTGCATTTAACCCGTTCACCAAGTGAAGCAGCGGACCGTCACTCGCTAATAGATACTATCAGCGAATCAGACATTTCATTACACACCAATGATTTCAAATCATTAATACATTTTATTCCAAACTTTATTGAAAATGTAAAATATACTACTATTAGCCTGTTATTATTATTATTATTATTATTATTATAATTATTATTATTATTATTATTATTATTATTATTATTATTGGAGACTTCAGAAAACAAAGCCCATGCCATTCACCCTTTTGGAGATCTTTCCTTTCTTTTGGGAGATTAAAAGCCTTTAAGACTTATGTGGTACTAAATGCTAGAGAATTAGTTTCTCCTTATTATGAAGTTTGGTCGGCAAACAGCTTGCAGACTGTAGGCTACTCCACAGCCATCAATGTTTAAAGGAACTGCTGAAAGCATAATGAGTATTTTTATTTTAGTAAGAATAATTAAATCATAATTTAACCATTATAATTAAAGAAAAATACAGCTTTTCCTGCACTTTGTCTGCCAAAGCAAACTTTTTCCCTCAGATCTGCAATATCTCAATATTAATCTTTAGTACACTCAGTTGAATCATCAGATCTTACTGGCTTTAGACTCTGCTGACTCTGTTCATACTTACTACCCTTAGATAGTCGCTTTTCTGCTAATGCAACTGCAAGACAAATTTTTATAACTAATAATTTGGTGTAGCTGTGAATCAATAAGTAAAATGATGCCATTTTCTTTTTTTGTCTCAGCTGAACACTGTCATGAAAGACTTAAAGTTTCTTAAACTCAGCCTTCACCACTCTCTCCTGCACACAGCCCTGGCCCCCAAACAGATTGTGCTTGAAAGCTGTCAGACTCAAATCTTGTCTATAAGCAACAACAACAACAACAATGACAAGAGAAGCAACAATGGGAAGGTTTTGTGTACCAACCCCATTCAATGCTGGGATCTATTTAATCTAATCTCTTGATTTAAACAAAGAATTCATATAGCAGCTCACTGAAATCACTCAAAATGTCAGTCATTCAAAAGAATAAAAAAATCAAGAATGACTTTTAGTATGGTATACGTTTTGAAGACAACAAGGATGATAGAGCTTTAGATGCTTAAGTGTCATCATACAGCTCCTGAAGCTGCCTACAATGTGTTAATTGTTTGATATGATGCACCGATCGAGCTGCAGTACCAGACACGGAGCCCATGCTATTGCTCAACAGAGCGGTGGTGGCACTAAATACACAGCTGCAAAAAGCTGCCTTTGTGTGCCCTTGTCCTCTGTGTCATGTTTGTCTGGAAGCCGGAGATCGTTGACGGGGGATTAATGGGGTTGATAAGCCCCGGGCATCTGTTGATAACACAGTTTATAACCACCAGTGAGAGGAAACATCACCATACTGCTGGGGGGACCATAAGGAGCAAGAGAGAAAAGGAGGGGGGGGGGAGAGAGAGAATTTGAAATAGATACTGGGGCACACTACTACAAGAAAAAGTGAAGGAGAAATAGAGACAGAAAGAGAGACAGAGAGAGAAAAAGAGGGGAGGAACTAGCTAGAGAGACAGAGCGATAGAGACTAGCTAGAGAAATAGAGACTGAGACAAGCAAGAGAGAGAGAGAGAGAGACTAGCTTGAGAGAGAAAGACTTAGAAATATTGATAGAGAGAGGCTAGCTAGAGAGAGAATGTGAGAGAGAGGGAAAGAGACTAGCTAGAGTGAGAGAGAGAGAGAGAGAGAGAGAGAGAGAGAGAGAGAGAGAGAGAGAGAGAGAGAGAGAGAGAGAGAGAG
>JBBMFX010042515.1:0-11521 GCA_037832545.1 Rhabdalestes septentrionalis
GAACACCTGCTTGCCAAGTCTCACTGGAGTCAGTTGAAGACTCGTACAAACTTCCCTTACAGTCCAGCTGCGTGAGCATCTTGTTCTTGCATTACAGTGCAATAGCTTCACCTACTGGACAGTTTATGTAATTACAGCAAACTTTTTCTTGCAGGTTACTTGGTTTTGTATTCACATACTGAGCAGTTTATTGAAAACCTCTACCTTACTGGTATGCTGTGATGTTTTTCGTTATTAGAACTGTTATTGTTTGAGCAATGCCACTGATGTGTCAGTGTTGGTCAGTACATGATGGGCCTCTACTAATTGGATTGGGGAAAGGGGCGGTTTTTAGGGTTTGGTCTAGGCCTCTTACTTTCAGTAAAGTAATTCTTCCAAATTTGTGGACACATTTTGGGCAAGGACCTTTTCTAATCCAGCATGACTGTGCTCCAGTGCACAAAGTAAGCTCATAAAGACACGGAAGTTCAGTATGGAAGAACTTTACATGGCCCAACACAGAGCCCAACATCAACCCCATCCAGCACCTTTGAGATTAACTGGAAGGGAGACTGTGTGTCAGGGCCTCTCATCCAATATCATTTCCTGAACTTATAAATGCTTTCCAGAATAAATGGGCTCAAATTCCCACAGAAACTCCAAAATCCTGTGGAAAGTCTTCCAACAAGAAAGGAAGATGTTATAGGTGCACAGGGAGACAAACTCCATATTAAAGTGTAAGAAACTGAATGTAATATAATTAAAGCCCATGTATGTGTATGGTCAGGCGTCTCTATATTTTTGTCCATATAATTTACAGGTGTTTTATATCATGCCACTGTGTCTAGGCCTAATATTTCTGTGTGTGTCTCTTTCACAGGACACTCAGAGCAAGTCGAAGGTGTGTGCTAACGTGTTCTGCGGTGCGGGGAGAGAGTGTTCAGTGACGGAGAAGGGAGAGCCCAGCTGCTTGTGTATTGAGGTACGGCAAGCCGCAAGGTTTTATCAAGAATGTCTCTCAGCACATATTCTTGAACCACACACACAAAACTGCAGCAGTACAATTTAGAATATTATAATACACTACAGCATTTAAGCAAACATTAGCTTCAGAAGATGTTTGTTAACATACTATAAACAGAAGCTGTTTACTTATATAAGAATCATTCTGATGTCTCCTTTAGTGAGATCTTAAGCAGCTTGCATTGAAATTAGTTTACTTAATACATAATGCATTGTACGGACTTCATTTCCACATGAACAAAATATGTTACATAATCACGGAGCTGTGCTTATCAGTAATAGCACTAACGCTGCATATTTAATTCATGTGGAGATGATGTGCGATGATGAATCAGGTTAATTGAGTGCATCACTTTCTACCCTCAGTGTGGTTTGAATGGAAAAAAAGCAAATGGGACAATTTAATGAAATTTGATTAGCTTTTCATGCACTTACTGATTTTAATGCACTGTAAAACACATTATTTGGTAAAACTGTTCACTTCTTTCGGAAAAATGTGTTTCGTCGTACGGCCCCAAATGCCTGCCCAGTCTAGAATTCAGGCCAATAAAGATTCTGTTATTTCAGCCGTAAATGTCAGTCAGCTCACACTGGAGCAATACTGATAGGGTGCCATAACACTAGAAATTATAACACCATAAATTCCTAGAAGATACATCATTATGATGAAATGCATATGAGTAAGTATGTACATCGGGCTCAGTTTCTTGCTGTGAAATTTAGTTTTGGGGAAATTGAAAGAAAATTTGTCTTTGGGAGAATTAAAAATAAAAGTTAGCTTTGGGAGAATATGCTTGACTGCCAGGTAATTTACCAGCTTCACTTATTCACCGAGAAATACAATGTACAGTGATTTTATAAGAATAATCATGTGGGGCATTTGATGTCAGGTGTCATGGTCATGTGAGGTAATAATGCTCATTACTCTACAAAGGGTGTGTGTGTGTCGTGTGTCTGCCACACAGTTTGAGTGATTAGTGACTTCAAAGGCTCACTTAATACACACACACACACACACATTACTTTCCTGTCTCAGCTAGCACTCCTTCATATGAACAGGCTTAGTGTAAGCAGCTCTGAGTGCCGCTCGTGTAACTGAACAGTAGGGATAAATCTGTCCCACAGTAAAAAATGTTATTTGAGCGCAGGTCTTGCTGTTAGAGCACAGATAAGTGTTTATTCATTTTTTCTGAAACTTAATACTGCGCAGTATGATACAGTTTGATTCCACTACATTATTTGACACCAAACGGTGCATATTTTGGATGCATTTCTTAGCTTCTGCGTCTGTAGTGTCCATCCAGTCATTTTTCACACTGAAAGGGCTGAACTGGGAGTTGTCTGTTTTTACTATTTAGTTTTTTTCTGTTAATGACTTAAAGATTATACTCATGATTAAGAAGCTGCAAAGATTATTTACTCAAATGTTAAGTGGGCTCTTGAGTGTCCCAGTTCTCCTACTTAGGCTCATCTTCCATCAGCTTCTTGTCTTCAGTGGAAATTTGCACCCCATTTAGTACCCCATCCTACAGCAGGGTGGGCAGTAGTGTAAAACTGTAAAGCTGCAGGATACAAAGAAAACAGTACGCCAAAATAATGAAAATATTTGAGTGGCTTAGAATTTTTAAATGAGTGAAAGTGAAATTAAACCACCATTAGACTATTTTGAACAGTGTATATAATTTAGACATTTTTAAGTGCATGTCGCTAATGTTGTAGTAAAAAGATAAAAGTCTGTGAAATAAGTAATAATATCATAGGTTACTTTGTATTAATATGTTATGAGACTACATTTGACAGCTCTTTCTCAGCTCTGCAGAAATCATTACAACAGCACATTTGTTACAAATTCAGACATTTAAATAGCAGAAATAGTTCAAATGACCATGATTATTTGTAAACATTGTTATTTGCACTTAGCATCAAAAACCTCTGTATGTGCCCTCTTGAGAGTGCCGTTTTTTTCTGGCTTGTGCTTGCTTCTTCATTTATCTCCTCTCAAAGCCAACCACTCATACTTGTTCATTTGACTTGTTCAGTCAGTCAAAAATGCCAACGCTTTGGTAGAGGCTTCATCGACTATGGGTGACAGTCGGCCACCAGGGCTCACCAACAGCCCAAAGAGTGTTTGGTGGTGTTTGATTGTGTGCAATTAGCTTTATCCACTAAGTAGACCTGTGTGTTTAGCTGGCCAGTGTGGGTACATGAGCAAGAGCTTCATGTGTCATGTCGGAAGCACATGCCATGATTGTAGCTGTAATAGAGAGGAACTGCTGTGCCTGTCAATAGTTTTGGGCTGCCTTTCCTTTTAAGTGATTGTTATTCTTTAATTTCAGTTAGGAATAAAAAAAAAAAAAATTAAGCTAACTTAAAATAGCATTTAACCTATTATTTTGCAATGCTTAGTTCCATTTTCGTGTAGTTTTCTTCCTTGATAAGGAGTAGGTTTTGTGACAAATATTTCCATTTTCATGTTGTATTGTATTCCTTAAACTGGAATTGACAGGAAATTGAATTCACTCAATAACTTCTTTCTCTCTGTGTCTTTGTCTCTCTTTGTCTTTCTTTCTCTGTCTACCTCCCTCTCTCGGTCTCTCGGTCTCTCGGTCTCTCTCTCTCTCTCTCTCTCTCTCTCTCTCTCTCTCTCTCTCTCTGTCTGTCTGTCTGTCTGTCTGTCTGTCTGTCTTTCTCTCTCTCTGTCTCTCTGTCTCTCTGTCTCTCTCTCTCTCTCAGCAATGTAAGCCTCACAAGCGCTCTGTGTGTGGTAGTAATGGGAAAACGTATCGAAACCATTGTGAGCTGCACCGAGACGCCTGCCTTACTGGACTGAAGATCCAGGTGGCCCATGATGGTCACTGCAGAGGTGAGGGAGAGGGCCGTCGCCTGATTTGCCCTGTGCTGATTGATGATGTCTCTAAGCAAAATTCTGCTCCTGTAGGATTTAGACATGCTAATATAATTTTCTGCCATCTGCATCAAGTTAATTAGCATGCACTGTTTGATTTGCCCATAGGCATAGGAATTAATTGCCATGTTTTAGAGCTGAAAAAGCATCAGCCATTCACTCCATCCAACACTGCTGTGTGTGACTTCAGTCTGGTTTGGGCATGATCCCAACAGTGATCCACTGAAGGAATTATCACAGGCCAGGGGAATCACGGCTGGACTAATGTGACTAATAACTTCCAGGTAGCAAAGTTTATCCAAACAGAGCCGTTCTGATTTAATGAATACTCCAGTCCCACGCGGCCCCAGACTACTGCTACAGGATTAAACTCTGGCTACCTGACAAGAAATTTAACCTCATCACATGGTCCCACTGGACAATAAAAAAATGCATAATGTAAAATAAGATTTTATGTATGGGATTGTTTGTATTTGTTTTATATAAAACGTAATAATCACATTATATGGGCCAACACTTATGTTTCCCTTTCTCGTATCTACATAACCTACATTGAGATGAAGTTGAGATGAAGAATAAGCCAAGAAAGCATGGATACAATACATGTTAGATAAATGTAGATTAACTTGGTAAACACAGATTCTAAAAAATAGATCTGTTACCGATGTGGCGTTTTCTAAGATAGAAACCTAGTCTGGGTCTAAAATTTACAGGCAGTAGTGATTGATTATGAAAAATATTTTCGTAACGGATGTTTTTTAGCTCCTGGAGCAGCTCCACAGGTTATAATGAACAAGTGATGGGTTTGTATGGGTGTGTCACTAAAAGACCCTGTTTCACCACCTGTACCATTCTCTCTATAATAAAAGATGAGAGATTCTAAGATAAAGAAGGATTGTTACAAGCATAATTCATGTGTTATTCTTATGGATATTTTAACTTGCAGGTTGTTGTTATGTAAAGGTGCAGGGGTTGATCTTTGCTGCAAATTTATCTCCGGTATTTGCGATAAGACATTTAATCTGCCTGTGATATCTTTATTCCTCTAGCAGTCATGAACAAAATGTCCATTTCTAATGTGTCCACATGTCCTTCGTCCTTCATTTGAACAGCAGTCGGCCCGTCGCCAAAAATGCACCAGCAATATTTGTTGCATTTGGCTGATTTGCAGTTTGCTTGATTGTCATTGTCTTTTCGTCATCAAGACCTGATGAAGTGCTCAGTTTCATGGTGAAGCACTAACAGCTTTTAACCGGAGGGGTGGCATCATTTGGTTTACAAAAATAACCGAGATTGGGGGAGAATGGTGGTTTAAAAATCTCTAACACATGATAAAAACATCAAGTAATTAAGCAGACATCAGGAAAAACGTCCATGCCACCCAACTCCTGGTGGTTAGGTCTCACCTCAGTTACAGAAGTACCCTCCTAGTGGGTCCTCCAGCTTGCATGGTAAGATTTTAACCCAAATGTTTGCATGTCACCCCACTGCTGATTGACCTACACTGCCTACCAATGGCTGCCCAAATAAAGCCTAAAAAGTGACATATGGGGCAAACCCAGCTACTTTAATCACATCCAGTCCTATTGAGTCCTACATCATTTGGCTCTGCCATCCCTACACACATCTTAAACTCTTACATAAATATTTAGCACTTAGAACTCACCTCTGGCTTCTCACACAGTTCTGAAACATGAGAGTTTCCTCATAAGTCGCCATGGATAAAAGCATCTACCAATCGAATTGAATGGAATGTAGAAATGACAGTTTTCCCGTTTGAGAGATCTCAGTTAGTGGTGGGTATAAAGCATGTGAGGTATTCACTCAGATCCAGACTGATCTGGTAGTTTATCAGTGAGCTGTGTACAGATGTGAACCTGCTGGAACCTCGTTGAACCTGGTGGACTCATTACTGACGGCGCTGAGGTGCTGGACGTTGATCAGGCTGTTCTCAGATCTCAGCCTGATTGAACCAGTGTGATGTTGTGAGCTTAGATCAGCGACCATCCGGAAGTGACTCATCAGTGTTTGTCACATGTGTACAGTACATATCTGGAGGCTCATTTAAAGGGATGCCACCTCTCTTAGTCAGATATTCGAAAAGCATCTCCCTTATTAGTATTCCTAACTAATCAGTAAATCTTTCTCAGTTTATTTTTTTGTTGTCAGTAGATGCCATTTTGATTTATCTTCTGTACAGTACTCTGCAAGTCTTAGACACCGGGAAAGAAATATTAAAATACTGTTTAGATGAGTGTTTCACAATAATATTAGTTAATATACAAAATAAAACTATTATTGTTTGCAAATTTCTGTTCAGTCTGTTTTCAGTAATGTATAACTTTTACTCGCAGACACACGTATGAAATGATTCTGGTGTGTTGCTGATGGAGTATAAAATCATCATAGAGTTTAAATTATTTGATAAAGAATAAGTAGGACATGATGTTGAATTAGAAAGAACCATTTAAGTAATAATGACGTGTATCTGCAACCCACACTGTTGTGAGGTGTGGAAAACTTGCACCAATAGAGACTGCTTGTTAATTACACCTGACAAAGAACTGAGATGTGAGTGTGACTCTGGTTTTCTGCTGCAGAGAGGAAGACGGAGAAAGCTGCTGCCAGTCCAGGTGAGTGAAGTGTTCTCTGGCTCAGTCTGACCTGTGCTATCGCCCTGTTATCAGCCTGGCCCAGTGATCAGACTGCTGGAGTGCTGATCAGCACTGTGAGTCTGTAGACCCGACTCAGCGGTGTGAACCGCGCCGATGTGGAGCGAGCTGAGTCAGCACAGAGATTTCTGGATCTGCAGCAGGTTCATAAGGGCAGCTTCCTCAGCCACTGTTTCTCCTTTAGATAACGCTTGAAGAGATTAAAAGCGACGCCTATATTGGTAGAGTACACTGCAGAAGTCAAGTCAAGTTTAAATATATAGCCCATTGTCAAATACAGATTTGGTTCATTGTGCTTTACCTGAACAGCATGAAAATATAAAGCATAAAACAGTAGAAATTAGCAATAAGAGAAATAAACAACACTTTATGAACAACACAAGAGAATAGTGAGGTTTTTAGCAGCTTTTTGAAATGTGGCAACAGTTTTAGATGTCTGAAATTGATGGGCAGTTCCTTCCAGCAAAAAGAAAAACTGCAGTTTAGCGTCAAGAATAGGTTAGTTTACGCTAAATTATGTTTCAAGACATCAAGACAGTGTATCTTGCATGTCAGATCTGATGTTACTCTTTCGTTCTGTCTTTCCACATTTGTATTGATTTTTCTATGTATGTGTATGTGTGTGTGTGTGTGTGCAGTGGTGTGCTATGTGGCTGACCGTAACGAGCTGCTCCGGCGTGTGATTGAGTGGCTGCAGACCGAGGTGGTCCCAGACGGCTGGTTCACTAAAGGCTCAAACTTCACCGACATCCTGCTCAAGTACTTTAAGGTGAGAAGTTTCTTTTAAAAACAGGAACACAAATCACACACACACACACACTTACTGT
Organism: Rhabdalestes septentrionalis; assembly: GCA_037832545.1. Classification (NCBI taxonomy): domain Eukaryota; kingdom Metazoa; phylum Chordata; class Actinopteri; order Characiformes; family Alestidae; genus Rhabdalestes; species Rhabdalestes septentrionalis. The sequence continues at coordinate 7,407 of JBBMFX010042515.1, forward strand.
TCAAATGTCTGAAAGTTGCACAATATTTACACTTCCATGTACATGTATAAAATACTCTGATGTGAATTATACAGTGTATTATTTTAAATAATTTGTTAAAAAGAAGTTTTAGTTGCCCCCAGAATGATGAAATAATAACATGAACGCTTTAGCACTCAGAACTCAGTAAACTCTGATTTTAGTAAATATAACCGGTGTAAAACAGTCTAGAACCCGTATTTACCCCCAGGAGTCAGTGTGTGTGTCAGTAAAATCTGATTTCAGTAAATATAAATGATGTAAATCAGTCTAAAACTGGTGTTTGTTCTCCTAAATCCTGGGATTCAAACCCACAATTTTCTTATCACAGAGGCAACTTCCAGAGCTCTAGGCCACCAGCTGGTCCAGTTTTTTAAAATGACAATAACTTTGGTCCTGCCTGACATAAGATCACCAAGCAAAGCTTTAACACAACCTGGGGAAGCTTTGATATACAGAGTTGTTTTTCCATGTAATGACGATTCATGGATCTGTACCACGCATGTTCTAAGCATTAAGGCCTGTTGCTATTTAGTTTGCTTCTCTTCAGGAAATTATTTTGGTGAGGTTTGTGTAATGTGACAGTGAGTTCATTATCAACATCCCCCTTCCTGGAACCTTGGGGCTGGGGGGGGTTGGTTTTCCTCTTGTTGCCCTTTGGCCCTCTCAAGTCTGGTTCATTCTGTGTGTGTTACCCCCCTCTGGGGGTATCAGTGACCTCTTAAATCCGGCAGCAGCCTCAGGACATGCCTGATCATCTTTCTGACAGCTGTGTCGGCCAGGCTCAATAAGACTAGTGTTACGTCTTATGACTCAGCATGGCATGCCGCCGGGTTGGCTGAGATGCTGTAAATGTTTGCGAGAGGACCGTTAGCTCTCCTCTGCTCCATATTTTATGCCAAGTGCAGTCGTCACTGTTTTTCCACAGGAGCTCAGCAGGTTCTGGCTGTTGAATTCAGCAACTCTGCGGAGTCCTGAATTCTTTACCTGCTTTTCCCAGAGCCTGATGCCCTAGAGGTTGAACTCTGTTAGTGATACTTTACTGGATTATTCGCATGCAATTATGCAATTATGTATTCAGTTATATAGTAAATCAATGAGTAAATTAGTTTTACATTTAATGTGAGCAAGGGCCTCATCAGGGTAGGGCTTTCAGGTCTACAGTCACAAATGTTGTATGAATAACACCGGATGTCAAAAATAATAATAACAGTACTGAAATTAACCAACAGTCCCAAATCAAACCAAAATCATTCGTCATTTTGAGCTTTTATGGACACATGGTGTCAGATGGACACAAAACCACGGCCCCATCTACAATTCAAAAGTTGTAAGTTAATGTTTCAAGCCCCTAATGATGTATCTGATTATTATAATTAGTATAATTTGTTATATATCTATACAGCAACTTGTAATTAACATTATTTAGTGTTTTATATCACTTTTTTTCCAGGTAGTTTTGATGTCAGGAATAGACTTTTTTTCCGCTTCAACAACAAATTATAACTTTTATCAAAATCAGATGACCAATAAATATCCGCTGATAAGCAAACATGTTATACCGGGGCAGCATGGCCCACGCCGGACGGTTAAAACAGTTGGAGGCTGTTCATGAGCCGTGTAGTCGCTAAATGTAGTCTACCACTGGAAAATTTCAAAGAAAGGGAAACATAAGATGATTAAAATCAGACTTTTCTGTGTGATCTCTTTCCTCTGGTATTCCAGAGACTCTGCACTTGTGTTATTAGTGTTTGAACTGATCAATCAGGGATGAAGGCGATATGTAATCTTAGGCATGTTTCCTCTCTGCCCTTTCTGTAGAACTATGATAACGGAGACTCACAGCTGGACTCTACTGAGCTGCTCCACTTCATCCAGCATAACGAGTCGGCTGTGGAGCTCAGCTCATACGCGGAGGAGGAGAACAACCGCCTGCTCAGGTAACACACACACACACGCACACACACACACTTCTATAAGCACATATAGACACATCAGAACTGAAGTAATCCTTTGTATTAAGCCTTTGTTAACCAAATTGGCGTTATAATCGTTGTGATTTATAATCGTTGTGAAAATATAGTTGTGATGTACATTGAAACCATTCGAAAACGCGACACCACACACTGCTAGCTTGACTACTGCATGGCAGCCAAAGCTGAAGCCCATATTCTTCTGCTATATGTTGATAAGATGGAACTCTATTAATTATAACTTCTCTAATATAACATATATGCATTATAGCTATTATTATATTATAGATATTTAATAACACTGGAGTCTCCTCACTTACTGTTCACCCTGTTTTGTGATTTTTATATTCAAGTTTGTTTGTGTACTCTGGATTCACGCAATAAATGTTAGATTTTAGATGAGCAAAAGTAATAAATACATGCTTAATAACTGCTTAATTACCACTTACATTAAAGCAAATTACTACTTGTCTAAACTCAAACATTGAATTTGGTTGTAAACTTCTTTCTTTAGGTCACATATCAGTGCGTATCAGACTACAGATCATGGCATTAGTATAATATTAATACTTTTATTAACTATATTAATGAATGCCTTTGTGTGTGTAGCATTATGCATTGCAGATAAAATATTTTCTGCAGATGTTTTATTGGTTTATTTTGACGTATATGTTTATATTGTTCTTGTCTCTGGGTCGACATATGATTTTACAGTCATAACATATACGATTTCCTACAGAATCAATAACCTTTCCTGATTCTGATTTATAGAATACAACACACAGATGTGCGTTGCTCTGGCTAAGAACATCTGTCAAAAGCCATAAACGTAAATGTAAACAGGGGATACTATATTTGTTTGCACACTGAAGGACACAACTTTGTGCTTGATCACCTCCTGACTCTTTTAGAGCAGAAATCCCTTAGAACAAGGTTCATACAGGACCTGCCCACACATTTCTCTACATATTCTGTTGATAAAGAGAAGGTCCTCTCTGAACTGCAGTGAGAGCAGAACAGGTAGATGCTGTCAGAGAAGATAGAGGGAGGAATGAGATAAGCGGAGAAAGACACTTAGATAGAGGGAGGAGAGGATTCAGAGGATGAGCCGATGCTGACACAGAGTGCGCGTGCCTGCGAGGCAGTAAGGGTTACGTGGGTTCAGCGTTGGTGTGTGTGAATAGAAGCCAAGGCAGAAAATCCCGCCAACAATCACTGCACTGCGGCAGCCAAACATTCCACAGCTGCGCAGCGGCTTCCTGTGTGTGGTCAGCTGGACACTGAGCCTTTCATCCTGCTAAAATGACCCCATCAGGAAAAGTCACTCCTCAGTCAGCCAGATCACTCTTTACTCCAGTTATAAATGGGAGGTGTCAAATATATCCAGCGTCTTTAACTTGATTCCTTACTGTTAGTCACTTGTAGCCATTTTTGTAAAATTCTCTTATTGTGAAGTACTATTCAAAGTTATAATCAAAATCTAAGTGAACTTTATTGTCATCTCAACCAGACATAGTGTACAGAGAGACAAAATGGCAAACATGTAGTGCAACAGACATACGACAATGTTAAACAAACAAAACAATGCAAATAAGAAATATATTTTACTTGTATAGAAATATAAGTAAAATAAAAATTTTAATGGTTGAAAAAATGTACTAAATATGACGGGTGTAGTCAGCATAACCACATAATGGAATAAAACAGTATGAAAGTGAACAAGTGAAAATAGCAGCTAAAGTATATGTTCTTAAAGGTGTGTGTGTTCTTAAAGAGGTCAAAAGTTTTGACACTCTCATAGAAGGGTTTTCCTCAAAGGTTTTAATATATTTCTTTTTTTTAAAACTAATTTTCACATTTTAGTTTAGTAGGGAAACATCCAAACATGAAATAAACCAAAAATTGGCAAATCCTTTATTTTGGTTTTTCAAAGTAGACTTCCTTGCCCATCACGAAGCTTTGCATTCTCTATACAGTGGGTGAAGAAAAGAATCAAACCATTAAAAGTTCTGAACCAGTGAAGAACCAGGAGCAGATGATTCCAGATGATCAGGCGGTGATCAGTATACTGGTGGGGCTGAATGCTGAGTGGTTGGAACTCCTATAACTAGGCCCCTTGTATCT
>JBBMFX010042574.1:0-11519 GCA_037832545.1 Rhabdalestes septentrionalis
GAGAGAGAAAGAGAGAGAGAGAGAGAGAGAGAGAGAGAGAGAGAGAGAGAGAGAGAGAGAGAGAGAGAGAGAGAGCATGAGGGATAAAAAGTAGGAGAAGAGGACTAATCCCACAAATACACCTATTGGCTTAGTTCACTGACACATTACCGCTGTTCACTAAGCATTTTCAAAGCAAAAAGCAAATCAACAAAAGACCTGAAGTGTAAAGACCCAATGCAATAGCACTTTATAGGGCTGCCCTAACATGAGCCTCAGGGGGCCTCTGCTTCTGGATGTTTAATGTGGTAATGGACAAAGACATGCAATTCGTCTGTAGGCGCTAATAGAGAGTGAAAGAAGTACTTTGTACCCTTCCAGAACGCACACACATACATGCAGCACAGCACTTATGGGATGAAGGACACCTCCCTCTTCCACATGGTAAATTTATGACTATCAGTAGGCAGTCTGTCAGTGCATGATAAGGCTCCATCTATCTTAATCTAATTCACACACACACACACACACACACACACACACACACACACACACACACACACACACACACTTGCTCTACCATGGATCATCTGACAGTAACTCTCCTCTGGCTTTGCTATGGAGAACTTCTGGCTGATCTGCAAAGACAGAGGATACCTCAGAGGAAATGTAAACCAACACTGAGCTGCTCTATAAATGAGTAATATTTCATTCAGGCCTGCTGAAACCCACCCATATTTCCCATGCTGTAAGGAAATGGAGACAAAGTCTAAAGATGTAATACGAGGTTGTAAAAAGCGCATCCCATGTGCAGTTCACAGATAGAGGTACACTGAAAATGCAGTGTAATAGCTCTCTTGTTAATAAAGACTACATTTAAAGATCTTCATGGATTTTTTGTGGGGGCTGGATCCTTTAGAGTTTAGTTGACAATTAAGTCCACTCTACCTACATTTGGTTTGTTATTCTTTGAAAATAATGTCTATAGGACCCTCTGTTGAAAGCTTGTACCAAGATGAACTGATTGTGAAGAGTGGTAGCACTCTTAAATATGATGCAAAACTTCAAGGACAATATGGCTATACTGCTAAATGTCCAGAATTGGACAAGAGAATGGTGAACAAAATCTATTACTTACAATGACCATGCAACTGGCTATGAATGGCAAGAAATTCAAACAAAATTCTGCTAGTGCACAAGCAGTCTTTCAGCTCACATTACACAAGCCCTGACCTAATGTTGAATTTGTGGTGCTGGCATTCTGGCGTTCAAGTTGAAAATACAGCCTGCAAACTAAGGTAACGAAATGGAGTTCGGTTGTAACCATATAAAAATGATGGAAATATTTTCTAGTCCAAAAGTTGAGAGTTTGAAATTGAAGCTAAGACATTCATAATTGCAGTTAAGGTGTTTGGAATTGCTCGTAAAAAGTTTGGGATCAATATTTTCAACAATATAATGGAATATGCTTGCAGATTCTGTGACGCCCGGCCAAATGTCCTGTTCCAGTGTCCCACAAGTGCTCTAAAGGCGGCGCTATCCAGGGTGCTGAAGTGGCTGAGACATGCAGCTTGACATTGTCATTCAGCACTCCTTGTTGTAGACAGCCAAGTCCACGAGGGGAAAACATACTCTTCTGAAGAGCCGCACTGGTAGCTCCTGATCAGCTACTATGAATCAGGATCCGACGCCCTATATAAAGGGCAACAGAGGGTGAGAGAGCAACAGGCAAGAGTAAAGACATTTTTCTCTCATTTTCATTTCCTGATAAAAGTAAGATTAAGTAAAGCTGAATGAAATACATATGCATATATAAATGTTAAATCATTACAATTAATATTTCATAATGCAACAAAAATTGCTTCACTAGCAAGCCTAGTTCATTTTTACACACTGTGAGTCTGTGCAAATTAATACACTTCTTAAGACAGCTTTTCAAATTTCTTGCCATGTTTCTGGCCCCACATGGATGAAAATGCGGGTTGCGTCCAATTAGATGGCAGATTTGTTCATCACTAATGGATTTGGTGATGTAAAATATCAGCTCTTTTCAAAAGCTAGAGTAGTTTCCTAAACTGCATTTTCATTAATAAGCACTGTTTCCTTTTTTATTCATGCTCACAGGGATTTTTTTCAAAAGGATACTGTAGTCATATGGCTTTGATCCAAGTCTCATTTGCATCTATGTCAAGTAGCGTCTGTTATGATAAACTTGTAATGTTGTAGATGCTACGCAACTGTGTCTTTGAGCTTTTGTATTTACTTTCAACCCTATTAGAAACACCACCCCTGTAACTCTTAAAGATTAGGATGCTATAAAATCAATTTTAGTTCCCCGAAGAACCATTATTTTAATTGAAATGTGCAAGTAGGAGGAAAGACTCTCAAATGCTGCAATAACAGTTACATTACCTAGAGAGTCTTTAACGTTCTGTAAGGATCCACCCACTTACACATTTTTAGGTAGCCAATAACAGCCCTTCAATGGCATCATGAAAGGAATGCTTTCTCACACCCTTTGGTTTTGAAAGTGTGCAACTGGGCAGTAAGTGAGGCTCAGTAAAGACAACACTTTAACATAGCTCTGCAGTGTTAAAGGGTTCATATTATGCAAAACTCACTTTAGTTATAATAGGTCTATGGACTATACAAAACATGTTCATGAAGCTCTTTGAACATAAACAGATCTTAGCAGCTTTATTCTTCAAAGTTTCAAAATGAGCTGTTTGGATAAAGGACCCAGAGTGATGTAACGTTCTGATACTTTGCATAGAACCTCCCATAATCTGTCGAGACCCCACCCACTAGGTAAGCTGAAGATCCAGCTTTTTACTACTAGTTGTACAAGCACGGATAAGGCGAATGCTATGGCTACAGGCAAAGACAAGTCACAAATGAAGTGTTGTGTTCAGCACAAATCGGTTTCGTTCCACATAAAAAAGTTCCACCTTATGTATATAATGTTGAACAGAAAATTTGAATAAGGAGCTAATTTCAGCGTCATAAGGGGAATGTGTACCTACTGTCCGTGACAAGTCAGCAGATGAGTGATTTAGAACAATGACTTTTGCGTTTCTATCATAGTTAAGTGTAAAATAGCTAGTTCGTTTTGTTTTGTTTCATATGCATGTAATGTGTAGAGTGAGGCCAGCAACAGCTTATTTGCATAAAAGGGACAAAGCCCTGAAACTGATCCTTTTGAAAGGAACTGAAACTGTGAAGAACAAAGCGGGTGAGATCTCTTTATGTGAGAGTAATTTTGTGCAGAACTTGATGAAAATATTTTGTATAGCACATTTTTATAGCATAATACGTCCCCTCTAAGACCTATATTTTGCTGATAGATACTAAACCCTTTCTGAGAAAAAAGGCCTGAATAAACCCAGATTTGATTTAGTGAGATTTTAATGAATTAGTAAAAACCAGCATGGATATGAATTCACTGCATATAACACTGCACTACCAGACACACATGTTTCATCCAGTCACTTTCAGTACCCCAGCTTTCTCACTCTTTTTGCTTTGTTTTGGAGAGAAGTCATCCTACTGAATTCAACATATTACCTGCCAGACTACTTCATTCATTTCAAGCCTGACTGGACTAAAATAGCACAATCACAATCTACCAAACTCAGCTGTACACAAACTCTATTCAAACAGAGCAGTCATGCGCTGCTGACAGACCCAAAACTTGATAGAGGCTCACTGCTCCAGTTCATACAGCAAATATATATGTACTGTATATACAGGTACATATTGGATTTGCCAGCTACATTTTGTGGCCTGAGAAAGTTCTAAGGCCTCTCCAGAATTCACTGACATTGTTCTACTGAAACTGGTTTTCCAGACCGCAGAGAGAGCTGAATGGGCTGATTAGGGATGTCTTTCCCATCCCTGATCAGTCGGTTCAGCTCCCTCTGCACCCTTTCCAGCTCTTCCCTGTCTCTTGATTTGAACGGCCTTGATTTCTGGAGTAATCCATGGTTTTCTCTCTGGGAAGCACCACACAGTCCTAGTGGGTACATTGTTATCTGTATGGAATCTGGACAGCATCATATTAGCCAGGTCTCACGGCCGGAATTCAGTCTGATAGCAGGTTTGCGCCACTAGTTTGTCCAACCCCACTGGGAAGAGATCCTACAGTCCCAATGATGACATGATGGTCTGTATTGTCTCCTTTTTGGTAGACGATGCTCCATCCTGGTGTGACACCCTTGTCTCTTCCTCCTCAGCTCACTGGAGATGTCAGTTCTCAGAATTGTGTGCCAGATTTTTGCCAATTGTTGGACTTATCACATCGTTTTTTTCCCCCAGACTTTCACTGGATCCTTTAATGTACAAGGTTTTTAAATAGTAAAAATATAACGTCAAGTGTTGCGTAAGTCCTTGTGGGTCATGGGTCAAGTAGATTCAGAGCAGGGCAGGTCAACTATTGAAAGGCAGAATTCCAACTATGTTATAAACAACTTACAGTAACATAGTTTGTTGGGTTATGTGGTTAACACATATTTTGGTGGGGCAGGCTGACTTTCATAACAGGTCGGGCAGGTACAGGTCATTAATAACCCTGACCCATGCATGACTAGTTGCCATTTGCAAAATTTGAATACAGTTTAACATCTTGGGAAAAATATGACAGTAATTGGGCATGTGCAGAAATGGATTATCTATTATATATTCAGTCCTGCATAAAAAACTGACATCACTAATAAACAAAGAAACTAAAGCTACTTTGGAATTTGTTGATGACTCACACAGTGCGGTTGCGCTGATTTTTGAAAAACCCACTTATTTTTCGTAACACTGTTGGTGGGACCACTGAGGTACCCTTGAGGAAGGTACCGTCCCCACATACTGCTCCCCTGGCGCCACTCATTGGATACAGCCCTCTGCTTCAATTGATGAATGGGTTAAATACAGATAAAAGTTAAACATTGTTCTCTCTTTGTGCTGTGCTGCTTTGTGTTCATATGTGACTATAGGGGCAATTTCAGTTTACACAGAACTAGGATTTATCCAGAGGCAAAAGTACAAATTTATGAGATATATGATCTATTAGAAGTAGGCAGGCTTCTAAAGTGAAGTGTTCAGAGTTGCATGTTTTTAACTCTGTTTCCAGTGTAGAGAGTGCTGGAGTGCCTGGGCTGACATAAAACGTTACTGCTATGCTTGACTGCTCTGAGTGTGTGTAGAGGTAGGATCATATTATGCAGGTGGCAAACACAGCTGTCATGTGCACTGCAGGTAGATGGTTAAGTAAAACGAAGAGCGAGATTAGTTACATTTGGATAGAAATATCTGAGTAAGTTTGAGTATGCTGAAGAATCAGTAGAACTGTTTTCTTGTTTTAAAAGTAAATTTATTTGTCACTGCCTTGCATCTAAAATATTTACTTCTTGTATAATAACTAATAGATTGCGTTTCTTCCTCATATTTGTCAAGAGTTCTACCTACTTCTGTTTCTCTCTGCTTGCTCTCTAGAAGGCTGTACTCAAGCAATGGTGCCTGGTTCCTTTCCTGTTAATGGCTTACATCTGCACAGATTAAGGAATGTCTCCTGTAAGTTAGATGTAGATGTGGGTAAAAAATATTTACAGTAATATAATTTTACTTCTGCTTGAGTATGTCTGAAAGGAAAGCAATGTTCTTTTTAAAGAAGCACTTTCTAGTATTTACATTTAATTTACAACCTTATGCAACTGTATAAGAATACTTTAAAATGTAAAAACAAGAATAAAAGAGAATAATGATACATTTCTAATATATTTTGAAGGTCAATGCTATTTTTATATTGCACTGAGACTTATTTTCTCAGATTACTCACACAGACGCCTGCTGATCTCAGTGTATTTGATTCATTGGGATGACGCATTGTAAATTCAATTCAGCAACATTCTTCCTGCTTGTATCCCTGCTTTAAACATATTATGTGAGTGAGTAATTCTACTACTGCTACACAGCCTTGTGCTGCACGTCTTGCATAGTCTGGGCTTCACCACAGAAGGTCAGATTTCACATCAGATTAATGAAAAGCAAAGCATGCGGGTGAATGGCGAGTTGAGTCATTTATGACAATGAATGAATTTATGATTGTAACAGTGTCATGTCACACAGAGAGAGTGAATGTGTCGTAATGACTCGACTAGCGCTGCTCACACACTCTACTGAGGCTGCTGTGGCTGGCTGGATGCTTTAATTTGATGTACACTAATCCATGGATAAATTTGGAGAATTCGCACAGAGTGAGCTGCTATTAAAAACCAGGACCGGCTTATGCTCTCTTTCACACACACACATACACATTCTTTAGTGGGAAGGTATCTGGGGTTAACAGTCCCACTGGGACACTGAATGGGGGGTAATATGCATGGACATGGCCAAAATCCTGCTCCCTGACACTCAGAAAATCGTCTGTTAGTGCAAGGGCTAGGTTCAGTGCTAGGGCTTCTGGCTATTTTCAGACACAGATTGTGGATCGACCTCATGCTGAGAGGAGAATAAGCCACTGTGGATGCAGGAGCACACTAACAGGAGAAAATCCATGTCTACATCCACATGCTTGCTCCACTTCTCTTCAACCTGGCTAATCCTTTCCATGAACTACAAAATAAATCAGAGATTTTCCATTGAATGTGCCGTTTAGTCTACTTTAAGGCTGACTCTGGCACTGCATGGGCTAAATACAGGCATGCAGCTTCACAGCAGCAGGAAATGGACTTTTGAGCTCATACTGTCACAAATGAACCACTGCAAGAACAGAAGTGCACATTTCATGTAGCCAATGGCTTCCATCTGTCTACAGACTTGGATGGATATAAACCATACAACCAGACAGAAGGTTTTACTATTGATTACAATTCTATTACCTGGATATTACCTGCTTGCTCACTCACTATCAACCAAGTTATTGCTTGATGTATTCTGATTGTTGAAGTATTTTCTTAAGTCACGGGTTCACAGTTGTTAATAGAAACTAGGGGTGGAGCCAAACACAATAATGTATTCGGAAAGGCACAAATAACTCGTTTTTAACTCGGACAAAATACACGCTGCTCCCCACACACCGCTCTCCGGTACACTCCCCACACACCGCTCCCCATCCCCACACCCCGCTCCCCGTGACCGTCTCCACACACTGCTCCACATGGGTGCAGAATTCATGGCTGCCTGCTACTTCACTTGGTGAATCTTCCCAGCTTTGTTGCAGAGGTTCCCATAAGTGTGCGACACGTGTAGGTTATTTTGCTTTCACTCTCCTGTCCCGTTCATCCTAAACCAGCTAGATGATGTTTAAGTCTGGAGACTTTGTTCTAAGGTAGGGTCACTATCTTGCTGTAGCATGAACCATATCAACCAGGCACATACCAGAGGGTCCTGCATGGCGCTACAGAATTATTTCCCGCTTCTTACCAATTTTTAAACTCTCACAGTTAAGCACTGTCCTTTGTAAAATTTTATTATATTCATTGGACTTGAACAGTTTGAATTTCAATTATTTTTTTATTTTTTTATTGTATATATATCAGGATGTTTAATGGGTATCATTCAGGGGACTTGGTGTGAAATAATTCATTGTAGAGAAACTTACTGACCTTTACAATTACAGTAACATGTGATCTGGAGTGATATCCAAAAGGACAAATAAAGACAGTGAAGGGTCTTTTTAGGATATTGAGAGATTTTATTTGATGCTTATGATGGAATTATATTACACTAGCATGTTTAAAATCTACTGTTGATGTCTAAAAGTGCTTAACTGCTTTTCATGAGCCTTTTGGTTTTCCACTGCAGCGGCATTAGAACCAGCATGCATATTGTAAATTCAAAACAGCAGGCTGGAGTTACACTTTGCCCCATTGTTGGAAGCATTCAGTGAAATGCCAGGACATGCTGTATACATGGCTGCACTAACCATTTCTTGATTAATGCAAACTGGAGGCCCTAATATACTCCTGGGGCAACTACTGTTAGAATCTTATTGGCTACTTGCCACTGGGACTAGATGCAATGCTTTCATGAGGCTCAGTGTTTATGGGCAAAAATAAATAAACACCCTGGACAGGCCACCAGTCCATCACAGGGCAGACACACTGACAAAGAGCGAGAATTTATCATTTCAAGTTCACCTGACATGCACATAATTGGACTGTTGGAGGAAACACGTGCACATACTTGAAGAACATGCAAAATTCCACACAAAAACTCTTTAGCCATTCGGACTAGAATGTTTGACTACATGGACTGTAGCTATGCCATTTTCAGCTATTACCATGTTTTGCTTGTTATTACATGATATCATAAAAGATGAACATGAGTCCAGAACAACATCTATGCTAAGCTTAACAACTGATTGCCAGTTTCTATCATCAAACTGACAAATTATTGGCAATTGTTTTCAACAGGAAAATAATGAACATATACTTTTAATGGTGTATCATTTTAAGATTAAGCATGTTTTTAGTTAATAAATGCAAAAATGGTGACAGATGTGTAGCAGTCTTTAATTTTACACCAGTATATGGAGCTATTTAACAACACAAGCCACAGTTCCCCCTCCTCGCCGCTAGGTGAGGTATGGATTGTCACAAAGAGTACTAAAGGTTTTCTATCATAGGACTATTTAAGAACTCAGTGCATGAAGCATCCTTATGAGTTAGTGTCTTTCATGGTGTATTGAGCGGTCTGCCTTTTCATGATACTTGTTGCCAGCTGTTTTTGTATTTTTGAAACATGCCCCAAGCTTTGCCTGTGATATTCATGTTTTTGGTCTTTGACTTTATTCTTGCAGTTTTTGCATCATGTCTTGTCTTGCGATAATTATCTACGCAGAATGTGTTAAAGACTATGAACTTGGATCACCTCTGTAGACACGGGTTGCATAAGATTGACTTTTGTTTGTAATACACATAGAACATCATCATTCCACACTATGAATATGGCAAACCATAAAAAGGCCTCTAATAAAGATTTCTAATAATATTAATTGTACATGGCATGGAATACAATTTTAAGATTGCTACATTCCATAATCTTAAGCAGTACCTAAACTGACTTGTATAACTTTAATTTAATTGAAGAGTATCTGACATGTATCTTTGTGTATCTATGTTATCATTTTATCACACTGATAACTGACTACTAAGGTAGTCTTGGCAATGTCACCTGCAAATGAAAGTAGCTCATTGCCTCATTAGTGCATCTATGCTACATATTTTGATAACAGCAAACCCATACGCCATGGTGCAATTCTTAATCTCATTATCGCAACATAGCACATGTACAGGCACTTCTATCATGTAATCTTCTTGTGCCCCAAATTCACTCATGAACTGCTCTTGGCTACTAAAAAGCGCTGTGCTCGGCAACATCCTTGGGCTATTTTTAATATGCGGCACTCCAGAAAGTGGCACAGAGATGTGCAACAAAAGAAAGGTGATGGTAAGGGGAAGGGGAAAAAACAACGGAGAAATGGAGTGAGCCACACAAGAGCCATTAGCACAGTTCTTCATTTCAAGATGTCTTTTGGGGGGTTGAAAGTGCTGCAATGTGGCAAAAAAGGTGGACTTAAAAAAGCATTACATTAATGGTAGAATAGCAGGTTATTATGCAGAGTGTCAATCTGTAATCTCAAACCTGATAAAGCTTGAGATCTGTTTTTAGAAGCTTGTCATTAAAGATACACAGACACTTTGGATACACCTGTCTTTCATCCACATTCACTGTACATTTTTCAGCTCCACTTATAATAAGGGTGAACTCTGTTAATCATGATTACAGACATCTTTTCTCTGCATCATGTGTGAGTTCTGCTTACTCCATTAAAAAATGACCAGGAACCCCACAGGACCACCAGTGAGCAAATATCTAAGTCAACCAGTTTTACTGCCCAGAGTTGTAATGCCTATAGTTTTGGAACAAGCTTATGTTAATGTGAAGTCCACATATACTTGGTCATATAAGTGTAATTTCTTTACTTTTGTAATTTGTGTGTTTATATTCTTTTGGTTCTTTTTTTCTAAAGACTGGTAAGAACTCAATCAACAGAACCCTGGCAACCAAACATAAACTCTAGCTTACTGTGATGGTGGACCGACACAGAAGTACAACACTTATGAAATTAAATACAAAGATGTGTCAAAATAGGACCAACAAGGTAATATAAACTCTTAGAATGAAATCTTGGACAACTGTAAACAAAGATCATTGAAGCAAAACCCAATGTACACTGACATCATTTCAAAATAAGAGCCAGTCAAGGCAAGGCGACCTCTAGCGGCCACTGACCAGAGACATCATAACTGTCAATGATAACATGAGGCACTCTCAGGTTGTTGACTAGTGTAGGTTTCCAGTTAAATAATACAGAAAAACGTATTTATATGTGACATCTATGAAAGTATGATTGGGGATGCTATATATAATCCAGTTTTGATCTCTTTGGTTGGTACTGCCAGGCAAATGGGTTGAATCTTGAAAATGATTAAAAATCTGCTTCAGATTAAGAGTCCCAGGTGTTTTATCCATGTCCACAGCCAAAATATAAGCTGATTGTGTGATTTCAAGCTGCCAAATTGCCCCTAGGTGGGACTGTGTCTCGATTTCTTCATCTTTCACCCTATGACTGCTGGGACAGACTCTGACAATCCCCGGTTAAGGATAAGCAGCTCAGATTCTGGATGTATGTATGAATGGTTTAGACTCACTCTTAAGGCATTTATAGATAAAGTGCTGTTCTAGTCCTTTCTATGTCTTATCATCACACTGATCTCCGCGTAGTGACAAAATCCTGATATTAGAGCTTTTCTGAGCATCAAAGACAAAGTGTGAGTGTTTTAACGTATAGAACATCAGACATGTTTGTTATTGTCCTTGGTTATCCAACACAGAATTTTGCCTTAAATTACTATGAATCTAGCAGCTCATATTTTATTGAACAAAAAGTCTGATGACTTGGAAGTGCATGTAATGATTCTGTTTTTCAGAGGATGATGAACAGTTTTATTTAAAACAAATGTTAATGGAGTTAATAAAGAGATCAGCTACAGATTATGATGCTACATTATAATTAGAAATGCCTCTGGTGAGAGGGAGAACAACAGTTCAGCACATTTATTTCAATATAATTATAGTAATCTGAAGTGTTGACGATACAAATGTTTTACAAATTGAATAATCATTTAACATCACACTCCTGATGTAACATACTATGCTAATATTAGTGTAAAACATGGATGTTAAAGTCAATCTATTCTACTACAAGAATGTATCATTTTTAATTTAATGTACAATCTTTTTTTACTGAGCATAGGGAAATGCATCAAAATTATTATCCACAGTGTTTGACTCTATGGTATAGGTGCAGCAGCAGATAGAAATTTGGTTAAAATAAGCACAAAACACTAGAATATCCCTTTAAGGCAATCCAGAGATTCAGTATTATGTTTACTTATTAACAGTACCAAGCATCTTAATTCTGTCCAATTCTGCCCTCTATGCATTGGGTTGCATTTTAACATATTGTCCAATTTATGAATGCTTAC
>JBBMFX010042613.1:0-11518 GCA_037832545.1 Rhabdalestes septentrionalis
GTGTTTATGTGTTTGTGTGTGTGTGTGTGTGTGTGTGTGTGTGTGTGTGTGTGTGTGTGTGTGTGTGTGTGTGTGTGAACGTGTGTGTCCTGGTTCTATTGAAGCTGCTGTGTTCTGTGTTGGAAGACAGGATGAGACTTGGCCTTCAGGAAGATGATGCTAGTTTTGAACTGGAGCTATGAGGTTATGAGCATTACACTAATTGCATGGCCAAATAATCACACACTGTTTTGAGATGTTAAGCAAATTGCCATAGGTTTACTCATTTTACTACTGTTTCAAGATTTTTATTTGTCACATGCATAGTCATACAGGTCCAACATGCCATGAAATGTGTCCTGAAATGCTCCTATTGACTGTGCAGAATTTAAATTAAGTTTTAAAAAGTTTCACTAAAATGAACAAGAAATAAAATCTGGAATAAGACACTAAAAATAAACAAGAAATAAGAAATAAGTACAAGTATGTATGTGCTTAATATAAGCACAACAGAAAAAGTTTTAAAATCTAAATGTTTCTACAACGCAAATCTAACATAAATACTTAAGACGGGATATGGATTTGTATTTAAATATGTTTAGCAGTAGAATTTACTGCGTGCAAATTAATGTTAAAGTGCACTGTGCAATATTGACAAGCTACCACAGCAATGTACAAAAAACAGAGTGATGAAGCAGTGTGTGTTACAGAATGATATGTCAGAATGACGCAACCAGATTGACCAGAGCAATAGCAGAGTGGAGCAGTGATGAACAGGGGTGCAAGAGAATTTAACTGGCCCCCCTCTCTCTCCTTCCCTGGGTTGGTAGGACAGTCTTTCTGGCTCCCCTGTGGGGTGCTTTTGAGCAAAGAAAGCAGCATAAACCAGGACAGAAATGAGAATACTGGTGCATGTTTTATTCACCCAGGAGTCAATAGAATACTGACCTTAGTGGGTGAATGCAAGTCGTCCGAGTAAAGTGGGAACGAGAGAGAGAAGGAATGTTGGAGCGAGGGACATGCTCTGCTGTTTCCGGCTGGATTTCAGAGTGCTGCCTTTATCGATGCAACCCAAGTAGGCTTGAGACAAGTACAGGCTTCGGAGGGGTACCACTCAACCGTATGTGTTCTCAGGATTCCCCCATGCTGTGCACAGTTTCAGACAAGAGCGAGGTCAGCGAGGAAAGAGAGAAGGAGCAAAGATAGGAAAGAAAAAAGGGAGAAAGCAAAGAGTACCAGGGAGAGAGAGTTTGTTAGGGAGTGTTAAACAAGCCTCTCTGTGTCCCCTCAGGGGGTTAGGCAGGTAATGAGATGTCCTCCCCGATTCCTGATAGATCCCTGTGCCCCTTGGGTCAGAACATGCTTACTGAGGGGAACAGGCATGCTGCCCTGACTGACCAATGGAGGATTAAAGCTGGGGTGGTTTCATGCACTTGCTCAATGTAGTTTTACACAGTAGTTCTTCATCCTTTCACTTTCCCTCATCCACAGCATTATCGCCAGTGGTCACTATACAGTGTGTTATATAATCTACTGTATTATATGTCTTACTCGAGTAAAAATATGTATGTGAAATAATAACTGCAGTAAAAACTAACCTAATATTCTATTTTTACTGTAGAACATAGTACCTCCAGCAGCTAGCTGCGTATCAACTAAAGACTGGTAGAAAACGCTCCTCTCTTTTCATAGCAATTTTCATTTAAATTAAAACGTCAAACCACAAGTGAGATGCTACATATCAGAAAACAATCCACATGCTGAAACCCAACTAAATAAAATTAAATTGTAAAATGTATACAGAAACTGTGCTTAGTGAATAAAGTCAGTTAAAAATGAATATTTCTTTTACTTTTTAGGTAGAAACAAAAGTCAAATCATTCAGAAATGCTGAGAAATATCCAGGAGGGTCAGGGTATTTTCTGTGTGGAATTTTCATGTTTTTTTTTGAAGAGAGATCGGGATTCTGCCTTTGGCTGGGTGGAATTAGCTGCCACAGGCAACCAGAGCAGAATATTCACTCTCTGTCTTCGAAAACCTCCCGGAGTCTTGTTTATGCAGGGATCATATCCTCTCCTAATCTTTCTTGCACTACTCCTACCTAAAGATTTTAGCATTTAGAGCTTTCCTCTTTTTCTCACACTTTCCAGAAACGCGAGTTTCCTCAAATTGCAAGTCCCTTTGGATGAATGCCAGATGTAATGTATATAATAGGTGGATTCTGCCTGAAGCTCTGGTGTCCTACCACTATTGAAAGACTTGCACATGAGGTGAACTGGAGATTCTAAACTGACAGTAGGTTTCCTGAGTATGTGTGTGTGTCTGCTCTGTGATGGACTGGCAACCTGTTTTTTTCCACCTTTCACCCTGTGGGCACTAGGATCTAGGGTCTAGCATTCCAACCCTGGGTAGGACAAGCTGCTCACAGAATGGATGAATGAATGGATGAACTGAAAGGTAACTGACTCAGATATGAGCCAACTAGGCATATACAACAGTGGCTGGGAGAACCATTTGACTAAATAAACCGTACTGTTCTTAAGAATGATCTTCACTGCTTGGAGATGGATGATGGCAGAACAACCCCCACTTCCAATGGAACTTTAGCCAATAAATGAGGCACCTTCAGTCAACAGCTCAATTTATTTTCCATCACACGACCTCACAGTGTATCTCCCTTGTGTTACATACAACACTTCTGTTTTTGCATTGGAGTCATAATATTGAATAGGAATTTGGATTTCTATTTTGTTTTTATATTATTTACCGGTAGTAGTGTCTTTGTGACTCTGCTGTAACATAACTGTTAGTACTTCAGTACTGATTTGTCTGTTTACTTGATGTAGACATTAGGTGGAATAAAGCAGCATTTGGTAGACACTTTAATTAATACCGATTTAGCTATGTAGCATTAAGAGTGTAGCCCAAGGTCTCTCAGTAATGAAGTTTGGTGGTCTTGCCGGAGAGGGGAGTCTAACCTCTGTGGTCTACTTGGAGAACAGTGGTTGTTTAAATGAATTTGGCTGTTTCTGGCATTACAGAAGATTCTGGCTCCTCATCATCCACTTGCCCTGTGTCCTATTCTCGCATTCATCTACATGTGTGTAGTAGGGCATTAACAACTTTTTCAAGTTGACTAATTAATCAAGATAGTTGTAGTCGAGTTGACTAGTCGTGATGACGTCACACACACACAGGAATACGGGCGTCCAACATTGAGACACTTTTATTAAAGTTCTCTGTAACATTAACAGTCAACATGACAATTAAACTAAACTAAACAGAGTCTGGTACCTGTAATGTTCTGGTAAATGTAAGCATAAACAGGAAGTGGGCGGAGTTTAAGCCATGGTGCCGCTTTGCTCTGGATCCAACTACCTGCAGTGCTAGCGTTAGCATGTTAGCTAGCGATGCTATTTCAGACCCGTGTAGAACGCCGGTTCTGTTCCTGTACTTTAACTCTGACTTGCAGTGTTTTCTGTGCTGTCTCTCTGTAAATACTGGCCCTAACTGAAAATACTCTCAGTCACATGCAGCTTCCAGCTCTCCTCAGTTTAACACATTCAGCTGGCTGCACATCCATCTGGGACCGAGTCCTGTTTATCCACCATGGCCACTGTAAAATCTGGACCTCACTTTTTTCCAATGAGCCTTTGTCGAGGCCTTTGGCCACATCCAAGAGTTCATCAACACGGTCAACTCTGGTGTGATGTGAACTCTGGACGAGACTTGTGAGTTTTCCCTGAGGAGTGAAAGAACACGAACAAAACATAACACTATAAATAAAGAGTTTCATGTCTGACCTTAGGAGTGGACTTTGCTGGCTGAATGTCTTGTTCACTAATTCAGTGCAACACCACTGTCTTGCAACTCTTCAGCCTTTTAATGTTTGCTTCAAAAACCTTGCTAGACATAATTGATGTGCCTTCTGTTTTAAATGAATAGTGGTATTAGAATTCCTTTGCACAAAACGCACAGACACCAATAGAAACTTGTTTAGATTATAGTTCAACATGGAATTTGAAGTCAATTTGATCTCTACAGTGTTACTGAAACCTAATCCCAATGTTGGTGTTGACTATACATTTGATTTCAAAGGGAATTCAGGACAATCTCCACCTGTGCCTGCACACAGAGATGCATATGTTTGTCACGGAACTGGTTTTACATAAATCTGCCCTGAGGGTTGAAACAAAAGAAGGTTGTAATGATTTTGGTGAATTGTCAGCATGTGTCCTCCCAAGATTCCTCTGCATTCCTGCCATCCCCTTCTTCTCTGGCCAAACACTCCCAGCTCTCTACCACCACACTGATTCAGCTTTATTTTTGTTCTTGTGCTTTTAGAGCCCTTTTGTTTTTCGAGAGAAAGAAATCCAAAACAGAAAAAAGAGCCGACATGCATGAATTTGAGATTATCTGGCAACCCAGTCCCAGAGGGGTACCAGTGTCAACAGTGCAATGTGAATCTGAGCCATGCTCAGCAAACAGACTGGGAGGAGTGTATGAATATATATGTGAGTGTGTGTGTGTGTGTGTGTGTGTGTGATAATTCCACATCACGTCCGCAGAGAGTTCATTGCTTTTAATCCTAATCTGTCAGTGTGACCTGCGACCCCAGCAAGCGGCAGTGAAGAGTAACCGAGAGCACGATCACACTCGCAGTGTCGCTTTGGTACACACACTCCAGTCTGCCAGCACTTGATATTTACCAGTACAGAACATTTAAATGTCATGCAAACCGCAGTTGGGTTTTATACTGTCATCGTTCACTTCAGCTGCAAAGGTTAAGTGTGGCCTCGTTTTTTCAAACGCACTTGAATGAAAACAGAATGATTTAACATTATATAACACACACACACACACACACACACACACACACACAGGCAGTGGTGTGGATACTGGGCATGTTTTTTTTAAGGCTGTTTCCAGTTTCTCTGCTGTTTTATTATTATGTTGTGCTAATTAGCCGTGGCACTGCTTTGTTTAGTCCAAATGTTCCCCTGTTATTTGAGTTCCTGCCTGGGGGCAAAGCCTGTTCCTGTCAGACAACATCCAATCCGAAATCTCCAGTACATTTTTAGACTTCACCTAAAGTTAAACCCAAACTGTCGCCTGCAATCGTGAGTGCCTCTAAACCGATTCAGTCTCTGGTCCAGTGCTTCACTGCTGGTGAGCTTCTGTTCAACTTGATAAACGTTAATGACAGAAGAGTGTGGTGTCATGCAAGCGGTACAATTTTCAGTCAATTGAATTTTTCTCTGTTTGAATAGGTTAGTCATTTAACATTACCAAATATTTTGTAGCACTTCGGTTTATTTATGGGTTGTAAATATACTGAAGAGCCAAAACATTAAAACCATTAAAACCATGTATAAAATGATCTCATCACAGTGGCACTTCTTGAAGGGTGAGATATCTTAGATAGATGTCTAAACCCACAGAAGAGATGCTGTAGCACAGAATACTGAACAAGCCCATGCTGGCTCTGATGGTCAGGGCACACGGTGCATCTCAGCTTTCTGTTTATGGGGCTGCAGACTAGAGTTTAGGTTCTCTGCCCCGAACCCCAACCCGAACCCGAACCTGAACCTGAAGCCCAGCCAGGCCCACAAGTCGGTTCGGGTTGATATTTCCTGCCACTATCCTCGGACCATTTGATTGGATCGGAGCTCGGACTGTCAGTTTACGAACGAACCTGTAGTTGAGACTGTGTGTTATAGCCGCCCACATATAAAAACATAGGTTTTAAATCGGGCTCGGGCCGAAAATCACAGTTAACGTGTCGGGCCAGGCTGGGCTCAGACACAAGGTGTGTGGGCTCGGATGGAGTTGGGCCCGATCTATGCTCTACAGCAGACTGGTCAGATTGCCCATGCTGACCTCTGTCCACTGTATACAATGGGTGAATGAGCATTAAAGCTAGACCATGGAGTAATGGAAGTATTTGGCCTAGTTTTGATTAATCAGATTTTCTTTTAAATCATGTGAACACCCATGTATGTGTGCCAAGCGGAACCTCGGACCAGTGCAGGAAAGTTTAACATTTGTTGTAGTTGCTGTGTTTAAAATGATTTATGTTTTAACTTAATGTAAACTCAACAATCTGAGTTTCTATTCAAAAGTTCATTTTACTCAGAAATCTGAATACATTAAGTTGATATAACTGCAGAATTTTTAGAGTGTACGACTGCTACATGCATCACTGCCATGGTCTTCTCAGCTAATATTTGTCTTAAATCTGGCTGCTAAATTTCCTGCTTCATACTCGTTCTGTCAACCGCCGCTGAACTTGGTTGGATTGGTTGAATGTGTGATTCTTTTTTTTTCATGTAAATGTTTTTTCCGACTTTCCCACCTTTTACTACAGAAGTCTTCCAGGCCCAGATGTGATCCTGTTACAGGAAGACACGTCTGTGGACAACTAAATCCTCCCCCAGATCCCTGTAGACCATCCTCTTTTAAACTCCAGACATGAGTTGTTTAGCTCAGGGTGCAGATCAGCCAGCTCAATAAAGCTTGCTGATCTGAAACTTCACATCAATTCCAGCGTTCTCTGCTCCAGAAGCAGGGGAAGAAGACGACAAGCAAAAAGACATGGACTTTTCCAGCAGTAGGCGTGATGGAGTTGTCATGTTTCTTTAAGCCAGTTTGTCTCAAAGATGCAGACACTTTAAAAAAAATCTAACTGCATGGGGAGCCAAGCTTTCCTCCCAAAGGTGTTTTCGGCAACCGGCGAAGGAACGATACAGCTCTGATTCCTCGGCCTTGAACTAAACAAATTCCGCACAGCTTATAGAAAAGCCAACTACTTCTGGCTGAACATGTACACAGAGTTGCAAGTCATCACTTTTTACCTCAATCTTAAATTTTCCTCACTGTTCTCACTCACCCAAACACAGTGGAGTCCCAGAGCGCCCAAACTGGGCCACAATCCATCGATTAAGAGTCCTTTATTCAGAGTAAAAATGTACATTATCCTCTGATCACTGGTTATGATGAGTGAGGTGTTTCAAACAGGGTCTTGCTCAACTGGAGACTGGAGGCCGAATGGTGCATGTCTTAGAATCAGCATCCATTTTCACAAGCAGCCCTTCAATTCTTTCGCCTGAAGGAGCTCACAGTGGTTTCCATCACTGATCTCTCACCGAAGCACCAAAATCTCTTCAGCAACACCTGCCTCTGTGTTGCACCAGGCAGATCAATAAAGCCACATGTCTACGAATCCGAATAAAAAGTGCCTGATTTTGCAAAAGTCTTTGTGCTGTAGCCTGAAGCTGCAGCCACATGCTTGATTTGCGCTAACTCTCAAAGGAGAAAGGAGAGATTTAAGAGAAGCTGCCACGGGCTGTAGAAATAGTACTGAGAGTGTTGGCTCCCACACACACTCATCCAGTTACACAGTCTGTGACAGAGGGGCAATCAGAGAGCTGTAAACAGTTATTACAGCCTGGGAACCAGTCCTTCATTCAGTGTCTCTGAAACTACTGGCACAGATCCTCACTGTCACTCTCTGTCTTCTGCTGTCGGGAGGGTTCTTGGCTTCAGGCTGGTTGTCAGTAGTGAAAACACGAGAATTCCAAGAAAACAACTGTCATTTAGTTGTCGTTAACATGAGCCAGAGGAACATCTAAGACATTTTATCCTGGTTTTAAAGGGGACATATTATGCAAAACTCACTTTTTGCATTCTTTTATATTTCCATTTGTGACTCTACTACTCCTATAAAAACTCCAAGTGTGAAAAAAACACCCATCCAGTCATTTGAAAGATTTTGGTGTCAGGAATCATGTGCTTTACTAGCCGATTGGGCGACTCCCCCATTGTGATGTCAGGATGAGGACATTTGCGTAGAACTGCCCCTCACCTGTCGAGCCCCACCTACTAGATTAGTTGAAGATCCTCCATTTTTGTCTTCTGGTTTTACAAGCACGCATAAGACGCTGCGCCCTATGGCTACAGGCAAATGCAAGTCACCATGATGTATACACCTCTGGTTCCCACTTGGAGTCTAGCATCCAGGGCTGGATAGAGCCTCTGTTTCACGTGTGTTAAACGCACAGTGTTAGCATGGGATGGGTGAGTTGTGGCCAGCAACAGCTTATTTGCATAAAAGTAATAGAGCCCTTAAAAGTTCATTTTAAAAGAGACTGAAACTGTCAAGAAAAGAGATGGTAAGGCTCCTTATGTGAGAGAGATTTTGTGCATGAACATGTTTTGTAGCCCATAGGCCTATTATATATTAATGAGTTCTGCATAATATGTCCCCTTCAGGCACACTCCTGTTTTCAATGCATTAAGGCGTTTTTTGGGTGTTCGTGGTGACAGGTGAGCGTGGACTGAGTGCCGACCTTTTTTCTGCTCATTGTAGCAAATATCAGCGTCCACACAGGCGTTCAGGTGGCGTCAAAAAAACTTTGCATGCAACCCTCGCTGTCTTCAGATGGTGATTGAAGACACACCTCCCTACTAAACACTGAAAAACAACTATACCCTCAGTGACAACAACCAACTTAACACAAATATCACAGCTAACACAAATCTTCTGCATCTTGTCCGTGTGATCTGAGGAGGTTCTGGTGGAGTTTTATCATTGGCTGCCAAACAGCTTAAGCTGTTCACACGGACGTCTGAATCTCGGAGCATTAAGCTGTTTTGCGTGTGGCGTTCAGAGCACGTTCACTTAGATATTCAGAGATTCAGACGTCCGTGTGAACGAGGCCTTATGGGTTAAATAGCAGCATTGACCACAAACTGCATATTGTCAGTCAAGATACACTTGCTTGCATGCTACAATTCTCACATGAAACTCTAATAGTGTAAACCTTTCACTGGCTTCCTGCAGAGCTCACATTAGATTGAAAATATCAAATCTTGCCCACAAAGTTAATAATGATCCAATTCCTTCATACCTATCAGACCTGAGGTCACAGTTTTGCCCTCTTAGAGCATCAAACACATCCTGACTCAACCCCAAACTTCAAAAGTCAAGGACATGCTTCACGACTCTTCCCAGTTTTGGCACCTACATAGTAGAAGGGACTCCCCTGAACCATTGGAGTGGCAATTAGAAAATTCCCTCACTGACTTCAGATTGTGTTTGAAGTAGTGCTGTCAAGCGATAAAAAATTTTGATCAAATTAATTACATGGTGTGGCGATTAATTAATCAAATTAATCGCATTTAATCACACATACATACAGGCTTACAAGTAGCAGGTTTTTTTTACCATTTATTATCGAATACAGGTCTATAACTTAGGCTACAATGGTCATGGCATTTTTATCACTGACTGAACCAAACCTATGAATTAGGTTACAGTATATGACAGCTGCCCCTCTGGAGGTCTGAATAGAGAAAGCTAAATGCTGCGGCTAATTCCAGCCCAGTTTCCCCCCTCTCTCTCTCTCCTGCTGCCTCTAGCTCGACCAATACCTCTCCTACACTGCGATTCACCACTGCCACACACTTTGCCGATGGGCAAAGTGTTGAAATAAACATGTGTTTGTGCTTCGTGTTCACTTTTGACTTGCATGGCTGCGCAGCTGCGCTTGAAAGTTGAACTGGGAGACGCATAAGCTGAACTGTGCTCTCTGGCTGCTCACGCGGCAGTGATTTGGGAAGATGACGTATTTTTGATTTTGAATTGAAGTACCGCATGTCTGCCAACTAGTGGCAGGGCTTAAAGTGTTAATTGCGTAAAAAGTATTAACGCGTTTTTTCTGTGATTAATTAATCTAATTAATGCATTAAATTCCCAGCCCTAGTTTGAAGACACATATCTCCAGTGAAAACTGAAAAATAACTATATGTATTTTTATTTCACCAATACATTTGCATTATTAGCTGCATTATTTGTACACAATGTGTCATTTGTGCCCACATGTGTGTGTTGTGTTTATTGTACAGTATGTGCCTGTGGTTCCTTCACTGTATGTATATCACTAAATATCTATTGTTATGTTTACAGAGAGCTAATTCCTTATATATTCAAATATACTTGGCCATTAAAAACTGATTCTGATTCTGATTCTGATTCTGATGTACCTGACCTAAACCGACTTAACACAAACATCACAAAACCTTCTGTATCTTGTCTGTGTGATCTGAGAAGGTCCTAGTGGAGTATCAGCTTTGGCTCTGGAATGTCTGGTAATCTTAGTTTGCCACTAATAATGAAAGGCTGGGTTTACTGTTGTGAGAGATGTTTCCTTTGTAGACTATATAGAACCCATGTTTGGATGACGGAAATGATGTTCACGCAACTGATGTTCATTTAAAGGAGGAAAATCAACACAGAAATAGTATCTTCACACAAGACAATGCAGTTCATCAGGAGAAAATCAGACATAACTTCAAACCCACAGAGACCTTCTTGGGCTATGTGGGAAAATAAGTGAAAATGCAGCAGAATCATTAAATGTTTGGAGTTGTTGATCCCTGCTTTTGAGGGTTTTCAGCATACTGTAATTCTTCTGGTCTACAAAATGTTTAAGCTGTCATTAGCAATGCTTAGATTACTTTCCAATAAACACTGTGACATGAACGTTAGTGATTTTGAATGTTATATGTAATAATAATAGAGTATATTCTCCATCTCGATCTGGTGATTATCTCTATTTAATGTTTTTAAGTTGTGTTTTATTAGTAATTCATTAGGACTCCACTTGTTTATTAGGTGTCAGATATAAAATTATTTACTGAAGAGTAAGGTTAGAGTTGATAGAAAATGCCACATTTTTGTTTCAAAAATGCAACTTCCTACAATTCTTGAAATACATTTTCTGGGTGTTTCACACAAGAGGTTTGGGCAAAACTGGACTGAAACTGAAAGGCTCTGGCTGAGAGTCTCGTCATGACTTTCTCCAACATAGCTGTGATTCCTCAGCCTGGAGTTTATCTCATTCTGCGCAGCTTCTAGAAAATCTGAGTAGTTCTATTTGAAAACATACACAATGGTGCAGTCAGTCACTTTTGAGCTCAGTCTTAAACTTGGTCAATCAGTTCGAACTGTTGTCGTAGGACACACAAACAGATCATCATCCATAGTTTCAGAAATCCTCCAGGTTCGGTCAGGGTTTGATTGACACTGAGGGTTGAGGTTACCACAGATGATATTTTCTAGTATGGGAGTCTGTTGAGGACGTCTGGGATTTTTTTTAGCAGTGATTACATCACAGGGTTCCACCGTATGAGATCCGTGGCTCTGACACGTCTCTGTTAGCGGAGGGTGGAAACGTTCTCCTGCCTTTTGGTTAATGCATTGTTATGTTAGGTCAGATCACATGATTTCGTCCTTCTCCAGGTTTCCCCAGTGAGGAGAGGTGCAGGGCCTTCAGGCTCCGCTGGATGAACTGAGATGTCATTTGACATTAGAGAAGCTCTTCCCATTTGTAGCCTTGCAAACTGTTGCAGCCCATTTTCCTAAAATCTCTCTCTCTCTCTCTCTCTCTCTCTCTCTCTCTCTCTCTCTCTCTCTCTCTCTCTCTCTTTCTGTCTCTTTCTTTATGCTTCTCTGTCTCTCTCTCTCTCTTTCTTTCTC
>JBBMFX010042623.1:0-11516 GCA_037832545.1 Rhabdalestes septentrionalis
GCATTTTATTGTCAGTAACGGTAACGGTGTTGTAACGGGGGAAACAGTAATTGGTTTGATTATTTGTTACTGAAAAACGCATCGCCCTTAGTGGCAGGTGAGATACACTGAGGTATTCTGAGGGATTGAGGATAAAATCTCTCTGTTCTGCCTGTAAAACTGAAACATATTCAATGCAATTGATTCACCACCTTGAGATAATCTTCTGTGCCCCTTGTAAGTCATCAATTGTCTGTGTGTCCACAGGTGCAATAGCTGCTGCGATCTTCATAGCCTTCATACTGGCTCTCTATACTGTTCTATGGAAGTGCATGGTCTCACCACCCAAAAGGTGAGAAACCTTTTTCTAGGAGTTAATGCACCAAAACTGTTGTCATTCAGTTGTACATGTCCAGTTTACCCTTTATTTGTTAGAAAGGCTGTTTATTTTACTGTGCCTTTTAGAGTGTTTTACTATACTGTTGTAGATTAAATCTGTTCTCCTAGGCTGCCCTGACTGGTACCTCCTTCAAAAAAGTCTTGCCTGTTTATGACCCACATGAGTCTTATATAACTAAAATTGAGCATTTGTAGTTTGTAATGCATTGAAAAATATTTGATGTGCCTTTTTTTTCCATATGTGTTGCACCAATTGGTTTTATATCCTTATCCAGATACAGTACAATAAAGCAAGGATTTACTATTAATTGAAATTTTACAGTCAGTGTGAAAAAGTAATTGCACCAAACTTAAATGGTTGAAACCATTGGCAGCAACTTTAACAGTATATCAGCCATGTACTTCACTGTGAAAATGTACTGTTCCAATTTTCCCTGCAGAATCACATTTATTCAGACTCATTTGAGGGCTCTTGCTGTCAAATGCTCTCTCTCTTTTTCCACCCTCATACCTCTAACCTCTCTCCCTCGCTCTCTCTCTTACTTTCCACCAGGGGAAAAAGGAAAAGGATCCTGAAGGGAGTGAGGGGGGCGGTCTGATTTGCCCATGATGGCTGTTTCTGACCTCGTGTAGGCCCTCCAGACCTGTGGGAGGGCATGTTTTGCCCCCAGGCTATTTTTGAGGGTGTGTTTTTATGAACAGATTTCTGGAAGCCCCTATGCTTCTAGGATCTTGGTCTGCTCTGGCCCTGCTCACACAGATTTAGGCTCACTGAGACCGGCTCAGTCGCTGCAGCTGTCAGAACTGGCCAATGGCTTAAAAGGTAATAGTATTTGTAAGGCAGGGATTTGGTGCTTAGGTTAATATCAGCCCTGCATATGACTCCTGTCAGGACAGCCACTAGATGGCAGTGCATTATACGTTTGAATGCAACGGATAAAATTGTTTTGTTTTTGTGGCTGTTTCTGGCCCGATGGATCAATAAACACCAAACATGAATGGGCTTGATGAACTACAAATGAAAGGCCTAGCAAATTCTGTATGAAAGAATAGCTGTGGGGGTTTGGATATAATAATGATTGCGGTTCGGAGGGAGTTCAGAGCAGGACTTCACTCAAAGGGAAATTAGCCTTGTTTCTCGTTTCTCCCAAACAAGCCCCTTTGGCCACAGTGTACTATGAACCAGCAATATTTCAATCACAAGCACAATTCTAACTGGGTGAAAGTGTGTGTGCGTGCTCGTAAGTGTGTTTGCAGGCGTGTGTGGATCACATCTACCTTAATGCTTTGCTACTGAGTTTTTAATCTCCACCTATAATAAAAGATGTGAAATAATGTGTGTTTTGAACTTTTCTTTCTTGTTAAAGGTTTGAGGACCAACACCCCAAGGCCCACTCGCAATCAAGACAGTAGCACTCTATGAATGTCTGGTTTAAAATGATAATGAATGGTTATCTGGAAATCTTAGGCCTTAATGCAGTGTTAATGCTTGTTTTAATGTCAGTTTATCGATCTGAATAACCTTTAAATGGCTGTAAAGAGCCAATGTAATTTGGAGTCATATTTGGAGTCTAATTATTGATTTAGTTTAGCGCTAGAGCTACAAAGCAAAGATCTTCATTAAGGGGGAGCAGAATTGGCCGTGTGTTTTAGTATGTCGCATATCTTTCCCTGAGCTGTAAAACTGAATGGAACTTTACCACTGCAGACAATTCCAGAACTTGGTTCCCAAAGCTTTCATAAATTGAGGGATTGAGTCCTAAACCACATCCACTGCTCCAGGATAACGTAGATGTGGTTTGAGTGGGTTGAGAAGGGTTCGTGATTTATTTCTACCAAAATGATTTGGTATATTATAGACATGTAGAGGCAACATATGGCCTCCAAATCCCATATCTAGAGTGAATGGAAAATTGTGCACATTTGATTTTAGACCTTTGTAATTTTTAGTCTTTCTTTTAAATGCATATTTAGATTACTTGTAGGTGGATTAGATCTTCTCAGTAATAGTTTCTGAACAAACTTGCTAAGTCCATGTCAACTCAGCTGCACTAAACTCAACTCAAGTTACTAAAAGTTGATTTCCCTAAATACTAAGAAATTTGGAAATTTATGTTAGTGATTGTTTCAGTGAATTTTTTTTTTATGGACAATAATTTTATTGCTGTTAACACAGGTTTAATTTTGAAAGTTCGATGCTTTCACCATTTAATATGGACAAAAGTAATGAGACACTTGAACACACAAAAAGAGACTTCAGTAACACATCATTTAGATACATTTAGACTTTAAATGGAGTTGGTCCCTCTTTGCAGCTGCTATAATTGTTCTGTCCCCCAGGTTCTGGATTCTGAGTGTAACTTGTTTTTTATACCAAACTAGGTAAAATGTGAATGTCCTGCAGAGGCAAGTAACTTTGATTTAATATTTGCTTTGATTACATTAATGTTTATGTTAACATTTGCAAGAAGCATTTTAACTGTAATTGTGTTAAAGAAAACACTGCTAAGAAGCTCATTACTTATTGTGTTTGTGTTTGCAAACCAAATGTTATTGCACTTTTTTCCAAATAGCCGATTTTTAAAAATAAATGTGTTATACATATGTTAAATGTGTTTTCATATGTTAAATTCAGAAATTTCATAGTGAGGTTTGAAGTGTGCAAGGATAAGAATGACAAACTTTGAAGTGTTTTCTGAAAAGACAAACTAATGACTCCACTCAGTTTATGATAGACCAACTCATTTAAAAATTCTTACTCATACGCTGCTGCTTTTTTACCTGTTAACTTGCAGTGAAATGCAATTTTTGAACATGTTTTCATAAACTATATCAATTAAATTTAATTCACTGATATTTCACTATTCTGCAACATACTGTAGTATCACTGCAGTTAATTTCATGATAAGTGCAGTTATTTATTAATGGAACTTAATATATATTACTCATCAGATATCTAGGAATTTGTACGATTTTAATAGAAGTATAACACACAACACATATACAGACACAAAAGAAATGCAAAAACGCCCAAGTGTATTTCATATGGCTAATCATTCTCATCACTGGAGTGTATGGTGAACTGTCTTATAAGACCACAATGTTTCTGATGTCCCACCATAGTGCCGTTATTTACATGGAGACCAACATCACATATGCAAGTGTGATGAAATTAAATAAAATACAGTACAAAATAAACACAGGAAAAGTTTTAAAGCTACAGTCTGAACAGTATCCTAGCTATGACACAAGAATACCCAGCATTAAAGAAGTCCTAGTTTGTTTGATCACCAAGTTCTCATCAGTTTTATAAAGTAGTTTGGAAATTAATACAATTTACACAGCTTCCACCAATTGTCATTGACCATCCAAGACATGCTGGGTGATAAGTTTGCTTCTTTAGCTTTGCCCTGGAAATGCAAATCTTACATTACTAACATAATGGAAGCTTAACCTTCACCCCCACCAGTTAGCAACCTGTACCCCTATATCATTACACATCCATTAATATGATAGTTTGTTGTTTAGTGCCTTTCCCAAGCTTACTGTCACTGCAAGTTACTTGGACTTGCTTATGTGTTTATGTGACACACACTGTAATCTATTTTTTGGTGTATTTGAACAAAAAAAAATTACACCAGAAGTGGAGTAGCAGCCTTGAATCCTACATTTTGACTATGTTTTTTCCACTTTTGACATTTTAACCTTTTTTTATTTCAAGCAGTCTCCTGTATGCAGTTTCTGAAACTATAAGACATAAATCTGTATCTGTTTTTCTTTGTTCCAATTTCTTTAATACAGCCAATGAACAGTAACTGCATTAAAATGTACAAAAGCGTTTTCGCCACATTCCAGTTGCATGACACTGTATATGTGAACCAAAGTACGGAACAAATCCAAGTTTTAATATGCTCTTGTTCATGTCTTGGCTCATCGAGGCCATTTGGAGCTGTGTAAATTGTATCTGTTCCTCCTCTCTTTGAAGTGTTAAGATGCCTTATAAGCAAAACCAAGGTGTATCAGTGGCCCCAGTGGGATGAAGCTGTTAACAGCCTTTTAACACTTCCTGCTTTTTGGTTCTTTGGTTTGTGCCCTCAGTGCTGTGTTGAAAAAAGCTCCTCTGACCCTTATATTGCACTAGAGTGTACTGACATTATGTCCATTTTGAACAAGTTAAGTGGCAGCCCTGTTCTCGTCCAGATTTCAGCTGCAAAGCCACAAAGAAGAGCAGGATTACCTCTAATCTAAAAACTGCTGATCTCCACATGTCCTTGCTCTGTCGCCTCGTTCAACTTTTGAGGAATCGTGCCATTCTGAGGAGGCACTACATTGAGGGGATTCTCGTTATTTTCAAAGCTTAAATTGTCATAAAGTGATTTGTTGTGGTACTCTGCCTCCTTAGCTTTCCTTTTCTGCTGCTCCAGCAGCATGGCCTTATTCACAGGAGGACCTGAGGGAAAACAGAAGGGGCTTTAGTGAGCAAGGATTTGCAGCAAGTTTCATTCAATTTTAAATGTAACGAAATGTTCCTGTGTATATTTTCTTTTTAAAATCCATCTAAATTGTCAGGAACACTTAAACAGCCATCACTGACTATACTGATTCACTGGGATATAAATATCCATCCATCTATTTTCTACCCCTTTATCCCACACTCGGTGATGGCAGGGTACACCCTGGACGGTCGGCAGCCTGTTGCAGGGCCACACAGTCACACCTGGGGCAATTTAGTCAAACCCAAGACCTTCTTGTTCTGAGGCAACAGCGCTAACCCCTGTGCCACCAGGAGAAGCCTAGAGAGTACACTAATGAAGTATGCTGACCTTCATAAAAGTGGGTATTTATGTGCATCTCCTATGATGCCTAATTTATTGAAGAAAATGAAGAGATTTCTTCTATGCCAGTTAATGGAGAAGAAACAAATCAATAATGAAGAAACTTCAATAATGGGGACATATTTCCTAAACTTCCTCGTACTGAATTGTGAGATTGCGCTAATTAAGGACAAAGGCAATTTTCTGAGCTTTATTATTAATCTTTCCCTCGGTTGTTAATAATTCTGGAGCTGAGTGCAGGTGTGTGAGTGGGTGTAATACCGAAGTAGCTCAGCAGCACAGGGAGGAAGATGAGGCCATGGGCCACACCGAGCAAAGTAATGACCAGGTTTAGCCTGAAGAAGAATATTTGGATGAGCTGAGCCTTAGCGAACGCCAGTACAATGACGCCAGGCAGGTTCGTCATAGCAACGCCAGCAAACACCTGTCAAAATATGACACACCATTACAGAAATGTGCCATGTTAGCAAACAAAGTCCATGTAGCCTCAGTGTGGCCACTTAACTCTGTCCAGGCCTGTGTGTTCACTATACTGTATTATTACACTCTAATTAACCTGGGGGAGAAACACCTTTAACAGAAGGGCCACATTCTGCAGATTTGGTAATAAAGAAAAAGGCCACCCATATTCCCTGGTTTTGTTGTTAGAAATGCTTAGATATTATTTAGGAAAAACTATATCTATACACTGCTGAACAGGATTGATAAAAGAACAGAAATTGTTCAGAAGAAAATCTATTTTCACTAAATTTCTGTAGAAATGTTTTGCCTTGGCACTCACTATCATGTCACGCAAAATAATTACTCTGTACTCTGGAGTACTTTCATATTTGTCATGTAAATATTAAGAACTTAAAGGACTCTAAAACATAGTGTTAACAGCTGTTTTATGCGAACAAAATCTCTGCAAGTGCTTCTTAGCACTTCCAGACAAAGTTTTGGCAAGAAGTCATGGTGTCCCTAAACGTTTGATTGTGTACTCACCGCACTGCCCATCTTAGCTGTGGCCTCTTTGGCTCTCTCCACCTTGGTGGGCAAAGTGCTGAGGGCAAAGCAGCGTGTCGTATGAGACACAAACTCCACTGAAATACCCACAGCCTGGAGAAGAAAGAGAGAGAATGGTGATAAAGGAAAAGAATTATTCAGATATCTTTATTATGAATAGATCCTCTCGGGTCCTTCAGGGTGTGCTCTTTACACGTTTATCAGATTTACATAAGCATTTGCACAATGTCATTATCACCTCATATCTAATCATGAAATGGAAAAGAGGGAGGAAGAAGTCGCAAGACAGAGAATGAGAATAAGAAAGTGAGAAAGAAAAACAAAATGAAAGACACAAAATAGGATAGAGAGGGGAAAAGGGAAATAACAAAATAGAGTATGAAGAAGAGACACAGGCAGAAAGTGAAATTGAGAAATAGCAAGATCGAGAACTAGAGGAAGACAGAGGTGGGAGAAACAAAGATAAATAGAGCCAAAGAAAGAATTACAGGAGAAATAGCAAGATAGAGAAAGACAGGTGGGAGAAATAAAGAGAGAAAAAGGAAAAGAATAACGGGGAGAAATAGAGAGACAGAGAAAGAAAGACAGGTGGGGAAGAGAAATAGGATGATAGAGAAAGACAGAGAGAGAAAAAGAAATAGTGAGAATGATAGTGAGGGAGAGAGGGAGACAATATCCAGCCTGATATACTGTGTCCTTTGTGGAACTAAATTCAGTCTCAGATTCCAGATGTGTTCAGTGGAAGTCTGCTTCCTGTTTCGGTGTAGTTTTGTACATGTTTCATAAAGCTGTTATAAGAGCTTTGTCTCACCGCCACTAGGTTGATGAGTGACACAGCGTTGTAGTCGATACTCCAGAGTGTCATAACCCCAACTGTGTCCACAATGATCATCACTATGGTGAAGAGGTTGAGGAAGCCAGAGCGTAGGTCCATCCCCAGCAGAATGCAGCACACCAAAAAGGTGGGCAGCAAACACAGCGAGATGTTCACCAGGCCCTCATTCACAATACTAATGTACTGCTCATAATACACATACGTCACTCTTTGGGGGACAAAGAACAAAGAACTGTATATTAATATTATATAATTATATAGTAATTTCATAACAAAATCCATCCATTCATCTATTAGCCATTCATCCATCCATCTAGCCCTCCATCCATCCAACCATTACTTCAACCATCCTTGTATCCATTTATCCATCCACATACAAATCCATTCTTTTATTCCTCCATCCCTCCTTTATTCCATTGAGCCACACACACACATACACACCTAGAATTTGTTATCACCCTATAAGCATTTAACGACAAACCTATAAAAATTAAAATGCTATATTAAATTGGTTTTTAAACCTACGAATTGTTTCAGTTCATCATGCTCCAGTCACATGCAAACATTTGCTGCCATTGGTCAAATAACATGCTTTACTGATGCTTTTACAAAGAGTACATCAGTACACACTCTCTACAGAGAGGCACTTCTGCACATTTTAATACACACAAGTTTTTTTGTTGCTGAAGTGAACACACTGGTGTGGGGGGGAGTCGGGGCGGAAGCAGTGTGTCTTCCTGTAGGAGTTTTGTCTGTATTGTAATATTTTAATTTGGCATTTTGTGTTGCAGCACTTTTTCTAAAGTACTTTATCATCATGCTTTTAAGAGATGCTATATAACTAAAAAAATATAATTCAGAGACATTTTTTGAAAAGCTGCTCTAGGATCTTTCAGGATGTGCTCTTTACATGTTTATCACGTTTGCACAATGTCATTATGACCTGATATCTAATCATGGAGCAAGAGTCCCACAGTGGAAAGAGAGAGCTAGATAGCGAGAGAGAAAGAATAAGATAGATGACGCACAGACCAGGTCGCGTGACGTCAAGGGTCATCGGAGGTATATAAACAGGAAGTCAGGTGAGATCTAGCACCCAGACATTAGGATTCCAATCCATGTCAGAGACCGAACTATCTCCTCAAACCTTGCGGTACTTTCCAACCCCTTCAACTCCTATCTCAACTCCTATCTACCCTCTCTGGATGCGTGCGAGAACGAGGATTCCTTGGTGGGAATCTCATCTCCACTTGGAGCGTTCTCAGAATAAAGTGCGTGGTTCAACAGCCCCCTCGTTTATTTCCATGACTGGGATCATCCACCACGCTACACTGGTAGCTCACCTTCGTCTCTCACATTCCAGTCTACTCCAGTGACAAGAAAGAGCTAGAGATAGAGCAAGAGAGACATGGAAAGAGAGAAAGATGAAGAGATATGTGAAGAAGTGGAGTATACGTGAGATACTCACGTGTATGGAAAAACCTCAAAGTCCGGCGATGTTCCAGGAATCTCTCTCATGCTGAGTGTGATATTGTGAGCCAGTTCTCTCGCCCGCAGAAGGGCTGCAGTGAACTCCTGCGAGTTTTTCAGAGGAGTGTGATAGGCCATGAACCGAGATGCTGCAGAAAGAGCGAGAGAGATA
Source organism: Rhabdalestes septentrionalis (assembly GCA_037832545.1). Taxonomy (NCBI): domain Eukaryota; kingdom Metazoa; phylum Chordata; class Actinopteri; order Characiformes; family Alestidae; genus Rhabdalestes; species Rhabdalestes septentrionalis. The sequence continues at coordinate 8,696 of JBBMFX010042623.1, forward strand.
TTATAATTTATAATGTCTTCAAATTTTTGTAATACCTGTCTCTTGTCGGGGTCTCAAGATAACCTCTTGGGGTGCAGAGACTCGAATGAAACCAACAGAGTCCTTTTTGCTCAAAGATTCAGACAAATATTTATTTGGGACATCTGCAGATGGGGACAAGAGTAAGAACACAGAGACAGCAGATGAGCTGTCTCCCCGTCCTGACCTGTTCCGTCTTCCACATACAGAACACACATTTTATACCCTGTCCTGCGTAAGCTCTAGAAGACGCCCCGTCAGGAGGTGTCCAAAACTAATTGGAAAAAGTTATTGTGACTCATGCAGACTGTGCAGGTCGTCACTTCTTGTACGGCCCAGTCTCCATAGTAACCCAAAATCTCCTATTTACCAAGAGTTGGCCTTGCACAGGACACAGAGTCTCAGAGCCTCGGATAAACATTAGAACATTTTGACTAAGACATTATCATCAGGTCAACACGACCCTTAGAAAAGAAAACTCTATAGCTCAGAAACTAAGGATAAATCAATGAATACAGAATAAAACAATCATTCAAAAGAAATAAATCGCTTATAAGAATAAATGCTAATTTTTCCTCGACACTCTGGCCTGTGTCTGTGTTATGTCTAGTGAAGAGCCCCCTGGTGAGCCTGTACAGAAAAGCCGGCCAATCCTTAAGTCTGGCATGCTGTCACCCTCGCCTTACCCTCACTCTCTCTCTCCAGTGAGTAACAAGCAAGGAACGGCTTGACCTTGGTATCTGACTAACTACTCCACTCTCCCCTTGGGCTCGTGTTTCACATGGTAGATGGACCACAGTCCGGGCAAGGGAAGCTCAGGAGGAGGCTGAGGGCTTCCCCCTCTCTCTCTGTCTGTTGTCCTCTGTTTCCACAGTCATGACTGGTCGAGCTACCCTGTCAACTGGCTGTGATCCCCTTTGTGGCTTCTGCGAATCCCAGAGCTCCAGTCAATGGGGCTCCAGTAAGGAGCACCTAAACGCATCGGGGCCGACTCAATGTCTGCAACGTCTCCGCAGCCCAGCTGAGCGTGACCCTTATCCCCAGCCCGGCTGAGAGTGATAGAACCAAAGCACCATTTCAGTCTTTCCATTTGTAGCTCCCTGAACTCACACTTAGCTTTGAATTTGTATTAAACACTTTAATCCTGAAGTGTCCTGCTGTTGCATCCACCTCAACTGCACCAAACATGACCCTTCCATTTAAATGTAAAGACTGTTACCCACCTCTGCATCTGAAACATCGACTGATTTCTGACGATATCACTGTGCAACAGTGGTGGGCCAAAATTGGGAACGAATTTTAACATGAAGAGATTTCTTAGTGTGAAGAATCTTTTAAAAGCTTGAGAGACCTTCAAACAATGCAAAGGCATTTTACTAATATTATGCTATTCTGTACATTTTGTGGAGGTGCTTTAGACTTCCTCACTCACATCTCATTCACAGAGAATCCACTAAAAGTAAAAATAGTTCTTCTATTATTTGCACCTCTTCTATTTTTTAACAGAACTGAGTGTAAATGAATAGTACATGGGTTGTCTACAAATATTAAGGTCTTACCTAATATTTCACCAGTGGCATTGTCCCACACCACAGCTGTGTCGTAAGCCCCCAAACCTCTGTCAAAGAAAAAACAGAATGCGTGAAAGCTTGTCTTGCAGCAGCTAGACAACTCTTCAATGTTCCTAAGCTCACCCACACCAAACCCTTATCACGAAACCTTCATTGAATTTAATTCAAATTAAATTCAAGTTTTTAACTTTTGCTTTCGAAGCCAAGAATTGTCTGACACCCCCAAGCATGGCGGCGTTGATCAAACTATGTATCTCTTCTCAGGACGAGAAGAGATACGTTGTTTGATCAACGGGCCTTTAAGCACGGCTCGTCTTGAGCCTCCACCGCTCAAAAGAAGAGGGAAACATTCGTCAAGACTCTTCTCAGTCTTGGCCCCCCAATGGTGGAATGAACTCCCTCTCCCCATCAGATCGGCAGAGTCTCTTACTGTCTTCAAACGTCGGCTAAAGACCCATCTCTTCAAGGAGCACCTTGGCAACTAACCATCTCTTATTTCTATTATTTCACTTGCTTACAAAATAAAATAACTAAAAAACCTTCTTTTACAGGTGTTGTCTTATGTGTCAAGATAGGTGTAGTTAGGTATCAGTGACAAGTGTTGATCAGGTGTAGTGAGGTATTAGTGACGGTGTTGATCAGGTGTAGATAGGTATCAGTGACGGTGTTGATCAGGTGTAGTGAGGTATCAGTGCCAGGTGTGGATCAGGTGTAGTTAGATATCAGTGACGGTGTTGATCAGGTGTAGTTAGGTATCAGTGACAGGTGTGAATCAGGTGTAGTTAGGTATCAGTGACAGGTGTGGATCAAGTGTAGTTAGGTATCAGTGACAAGTGTTGATCAGGTGTAGTTAGGTATCAGTGAGGGTGTTGATCAGGTGTAGTTAGGTATCAGTGACTGTGTCGATCAGGTGTAGTTAGGTATCAGTGAAGGTGTTGATCAGGTTTGGTTAGTTATCAGTGACAAGTGTTGATCAGGTGTAGTTAGGTATCAGTGAGGGTGTTGATCAGCTGTAGTGAGGTATCAGTGACGGTGTTGATCAGGTGTAGTGAGGTATCAGTGAGGGTGTTGATCAGGTGAAGTTAGGTATCAGTGACAAGTGTTGATCAGGTGTAGTTAGGTATCAGTGACAGGTGTGGATCAGGTGTAGTTACGTATCAGTGAGAAGTGTTGATCAGGTGTAGTGAGGTATCAGTGACGGTGTTGATCAGGTGTAGTTAGGTATCAGTGAC
>JBBMFX010042644.1:0-11515 GCA_037832545.1 Rhabdalestes septentrionalis
GTGTGCACAGAATAAATGTGTTCCTAACACAGAATTCTGTACAAAGACTTTCTAATCCTCTCTATGCCATGGACCCATCAAGTGCAATTCATTCACTGTATTACTGTATTACTCAGTGAGGACAAGAGGCACTCTTTCATATCACCCTTAGTACTCTAGCGCTCTATTGTAAATGAGAAACATACCGTCATTGTGAGTATTGCCATTAAATCATTTAATTGCATCACTTTTTCTCCAAAAGAGAAGCCCCTCTTGAGAATTTCTCAGAAAAATCAATCACTTTTTCTGTAAAACTGAGTTGATTTAGGATTGATTTAGAGGTCACGTTGATAACCTGACATAAAAAATCCACGTTACATGCAGTGTTACTGTGCATGGGCCATAGTGGATATGACCTTCAAATGTGCTTTCGAGGAAAAAGGAGAACGTAAAAAGGTTAAAGTGTCGAAAAAGACACAAGAGTCCCCAGTGACACTACACATTAAGACAGAGGCCTAACACCCCCCCAAAGTCACCTTACAACAGCAGGGGCAAAGATAACCCACAGAAAACAGTGGTGTGTTCAGCCCATTCACCTGATCCAAATGAGCAAATATCTGCATCCTAAATAAAACAGTCAATAAAAATATTGGTAGGATAATCACAATTAAAACAAGTACATTAAATTCACTGCTAAATTCATTCATAAATATTCATTCAATATCATTTGATTATTAAATGCTTCTGTGTGCACAGTGACCCAGTTTATGTGTCTATGCATAGTAAACATACACAGCACAGTTCAGTAGAGCCATATTAGCAGGTGATGACGCTGCCAGCGTGACCAAAACACACTACAGCACCAGGCTCTTCAATTTTGCACGTTGGTTCACACTCCTCCCGCAGGCATATTGCAGCAGAGCTGACAGTTAACCCATGAGTTCGGGTCATTTAAACTTCTGCTCTAATGCACATTCTCCCAAGTGTATTAAAATGGTGGAAAAAAAGGATTCTCTGGTCCTGTAACATAACGGACATAATATTTACAGGCAGAGAGATGTGAGTTTTGACAGGTTGAATAAAACTCTTTTGGAACTGAAATTAGATTTTGGAAAGAGCAGGAGAATGACCTCTGTGATTTATATTAACCTGTGAATTATATTAATCAGTTAAAATATCATACCATATTTTAACTAGACGGTAAATGTGAGTAGGTACTTTTTCATGAATCAAGGCCACATTTATCAGGCTGTAGTTCGAATATCCAGGAAAATATGCCAGGAAAATAGCACTTCCATGTAGCTTTGGTTAGTAATTTAATCCCAATGAGGGAAACCCTGAGACATTAAATAGTTACTGTCAGCAGACTATAATTGATTTGGTCTTTTTTTCCACCCATATTAAAAATATTTATTGGAAATAACCAGCATCTGTCTGAGGAAAAAGGTTTTGTCCTCTTTCCAAAAACCTGGATATACTGTACAAATGGATCTGGAGAGATAATGTGTGTATTGAAGGCTGTTCAGCCCCAAATGCACAGCTGAATCTGTCTACGTGTGCCAGTGTCTCTGGATGAAAGCAGTCTGACAGCTGTGCAGAGAAGACCTCAGAAGGCCTCATTTCTTACAGCTGTTTGTGTGGTATATTTTTTTATGTGTATATATTTTGTATATGTATATATTTTTCTTGTCTATTACTCATTTATTAATTAATCTTATTATCAATCATCTTAAGAATTATCATCATGATCATCATCACTACCAATATTATTATTATTATTAGTAGTAGTAGTAGTAGTAGTATTCAGAAACTATCATGAACTCTTTATTAGGTGTGAGGAATGGACATGAAAAATATAGTTTAGCGTTTGGGCCGATGTCTACCTGGTTTAGCATTGTGAACAAATATAACACCAGTTTCTACAGAATAACAAATGTAGCATAACAACCAAATGCAACCATATGAACGGTTAAGCTCACCATCACCAGAGCATAAAAAGAACATCATAAAACATCAGTTCAAAATGCTGCTATCATTGAAATATTTGTCCAAAACAATGATCTGTTGATATATTATTGTCCACTGTTTACTGTGAAACAAATATGTAAGTAATAGATTTATGAATACGAGCAATAACAGTCTGGGATCACTCACGTTTTCCTTGTTTATTCAAATGTGGGCGCCTTCAGTGTTGCACTGTTGCAATGAGGCTAACGTGCAGCGTAAGCTTTCTTAACTAATTGGTTTTTTGTCCACGTCGGCAGCAGTCGTCTTACTGAAGTGACAAAGGCCATGTTCATGCGATATACATATCCCAAACATGCCATCATTTCTAGGCACAATCATTGAAAGGTCATCTGATCTGCATGCAGGATCATTTGCTGGTTTTCACACAATAATTTCCAGCAGAGAATTGTGCTATTTACATCAGACCAAACAAGCACCACATCAGAACAAACTTGCTAACCTTTACCACAAAGCTAAATGTACAAAAACACAAACATCTAAACATTTTATATTGGCAATCATAGCAAGTAGTACTCTGTAAGATTAGTAATTCTTTCTGAATGAGTAGTGCTTCTTCTTTAATAGACTGTTCTAAGAGACCTGTTCCTGAGAGACCATCTCCTTGTGCTAAATGCTAAACAGTGTTAGCTTTACTGCCCTGCCAAATCAAAGTAGGAACTGACAGCAGAGCCCCACACTGCTACCTACATAAGCTTTCAATATGTTAAAGGGGCAATTTCATCACTTTTCAAATCCATTTTTCAAATCACTATTTTTGTGATGTCACAAAACCAACACAAATATGTCCTTCTTCAACCTACAGCAGGTTAGCCCGACCCATTCACAATTACAGCATTTAACAGACACTTTTATCCAAAGTAACTTCCATTGTCTAACTAGAGTGGGCAGTATCCCTGGAGCAACTTGGGGTCAAGGGTCTCGCTTAGGAACCCAGTGGTGGTCTGCTGAAGGTAGGATTGAAACCCATGACCGCTTGGTATCCTACCCACTAGGCCACCACAGACCAGCCAGTCAGATAAGAGATATTTTACATTTATCATTCCTAAAGACACAGTAACAAAAACAAGAACTGTTTAGTTCTGAGGAACAAACACAGGTTAGAAAAAGGTAATATAATAATTAACTATGATGAATTTTACCTTTGGCACCTAAACTCACACCCACAGAATGAAATAGGAACAAATTTGGAATACAGGCCCTTTAAAACACACTGGCAAAAACCAGTGTCTTTGAAGGTCAAAGACTGACCAAAGTAATTTGACTTGGATTGTTGGATTATTTGAATACCTCGATTCATCCGAATACCCGGTGATTCACTTGGAGCTGCGACTGTGAAACACTGTGATTTGATTGGCTGAAGGCTCATTTGCACATTGCTGCCTTCTGCCACATCAGTGATTAACAGATGATATATTGTGCAGCTCCAAATGAAAGCATGAATTTTTCACTGAACGGTTCCTGTAACTGGAGTAATCGCCAAGATGGCATTTGGAAAGTCCCTAAATAGAACAGGCATTAGCTGTATTCCACTAAATGCTCTCTCCTAATGTGAGATATTAGGCTGCATTACAATGAGGCTCCCTTATATCAGTTCATCTGCTTCCTGTGCATCACCAGAGCTCAGTCCTTCCTTAATGCAAGGAAAAAAAAGAAGACTGAAAATGAGATAAGAGGTGAGAGTGTGTGTGTCCCAGTTTTGTACTGTTATCTAAGGCTGGTGCTTTGGTAAGCAATGGGGGGGCTTCTCACTTTAATCCTGTTAAGGCCTCCTAATCGCATCCATATCAATGAAACCCTGACCACTACCCGGGAACCATCTTCTTCGCCTACAAACCCACCGTAATGAGTTTATGTCCATCAAATGGCTCGTTAACAAGCAAGGGTGAAGCTGCAACAGAGCTTCAAGGAAGACCTAGGGCTCTTTGTCATGCTTATCTACTGTAATTCTACCATTATAGCCCACAACCGAAGCAAATTAATACTGAATGCTGGCTGAGATTGTGATAGTGGTCTTTCAAGCACAATAAATACATAACAAGTACAAGCTGAAGTGGGCACTGACTGTTATTTGATATGCCCACACTTGATTAAAACTGAATCCAAACCAAAATGTATGCTCTCTGAACAGCTTAGTATTTACTTTGCAATTTGAATTATAAACAGGTTTTATAAAGCTGTGTTCAGCAGTCAGAACATTCTCCACACGGGGGCACTTGAATTTTTTTTAAGCATCAAAGAAAGAAAGGAAATCCACCCCAACTGCATCCTATATTTAAAATCAAATTTTACATATAATTAAATTTTGGTATTTGCACTTGTTCAATGGTTGTATAAAGAGATGTGCCCGATTCGATATGATATGATAGCCGTAAATTTTGATATCGGATATCGGTCAGACAGGCCCGATACTGCCCCCCATCCAAGAATCAGCGGCGACTTCAATCTGAGCAAGCCTTCTTTTGAACAAAATGTCACTCGTTTGGAGTAACTACAGTTTGGAAATGTCGAAAAGCAAGATGGCTACTTGCAATGTGTACAAAGCCAGCGTCCTGAGGGGTGGAAGTATGGTTGTGTTGTATAATACAACAAATTTAATCAAGCACCTGCAGAGATTTCACAACAAAGAGTACCAGGAGATGCTAGCAAACAGGGAAAATGCACCAGGCAAAAATACAACAAAGTAACAGCAGACAAACCAAAAGTGAAAGGAATATCGGAGAAGACTCCCAGCTCTCCCTCAGTCTCTCTTTGGGGTTCTTCCAGGGGCTATTTTCTATTTTCGGCTATTTTCTGTACTCCTCCTCTCTCTATCTCCCAAAACACAACAATGCTAATTGTTGGCATCTTATAACTCATCCTGTCCACCTTAAATAAAAAGTGGAGAGATTAAACCCTGTCTATGTCGTGTCTCTGAATTCATAATTTAAAATGTGTTAGTATTACACTTTATTTTTGACACAGATGTTGCTGCTAAAATTGACATATTATTTGAACTATTTAGACGACTCTTTCAAACCATGACGAGGCTAAATTTGGGCATCTCATTACTCAGTTGGTTCACCTTAAACACAGAAGTGATTACACTCTGCAGTGTTGTGTGTCTGAATTCACATTATTTAAAATCTAGTAGTTTTACACAGATGTTGCTGCTAAAATGGTCAGTTAACTACTTTAAATAATACTTTAACTACTTAAACGATTCAGACAGGACTGTTGTGTTTTTGATATTTACAAAAGTTTACAGCTCTTGCTGCTACCGTTTTGTGACCTGTAATTAATTCCTTTGGAAAGCCTTTAAATTCAGTGTAGTTGTGTATATTTTGCTCTTCTCATAAGTGCTTATTATTTCATTTATTCTGTGACGTAACCCTACTAACAAAAAGCACGATTTCAACAAAAATAATGCTTATTAAAGTAAATTATTAAAGTAAAAAAAGATGTATTATCAGTATCGACAGGTGTGTATCGGAATAACGTGGCTCGGCCCATCACTAGATATGATGACCTGATTAATCACCAACCAACCACCACGTTAGTGGGCAGCTGGATTGCCAAGTGGTTAGGGCGTTGGCAGGACATTAAGCAAGGTACCGTTCCCCCCACTCCTCCACGGGCGCCTCATTGGTGGCAGCCCTCTGCTTCACTTAGTGAATGGGTTGAATGCAGAGAAAACATTTCTTGAGCAGCTGGATGGCCTAGTGGTTAGGGTGTTGGCCCTACAATCAGAGGATTGGGTTCAAATCCCAACTGCCCCCCCACCCCCCCACTGCTCCCTGGGTGCCTCACTGGCAGCAGCCCCCTGCTTCGCTTGGTGAATGGGTTAAATGCGGAGAAATAAAAAAATTCCTGCAGGATAATTAAAGTTTTCTGATGTTATTCCAACTCTAATTTACAGTGACAGCCACACTTGTAGTCAAGTAGTGAAGTTAAAACACAAAAAATTGCAAACCACTGAATTCACTTGGAGTAAATGTGTCCTTCTTTCCCACCAACACAATTTCCATAAGAAAGCAAGCTGTAAAAACTGTCCATGTAGAATATATTATTCATGTGGGTATGATGACACATTGAGTAAATTCAGTTTTAAGTGGAAAGGTCTTAATTAGGGATGCTCAGCGTACAGCACAGCTTAAAGGACTAGCCCTTCACCCGGGGGTCAATATCCTCCTGAGCTGCGCAGCTGGGATCAGCAGACCATGCTTCTTAAAAGCCTTTGTCAAACACAAATATCAATATCGAATATATATGACCTTTGATGGCATCACTGATGGAAGTCATGTCTCAGCATAGCAATAATAAGCCGGTTTTCAATGGACTAGACTGTTACGAGGCATTGCAACTATTCCTTTAATAATTTCCTTAAGAAATGGTACTGAAATGGAAAATCTTGAGATGTGTACATGTAATAGTCCTTTTACACGGGCATCTAGGATGAATGTCAGTAGGCTAAAGGTTGTCTTGCCTCTCATCCTAGGCCAGGAAATGCTAGCAGTGATGAGAGAGCAGCTGGACTCACCACTGCTTAGTTAAAGCAAGGATAAAGAAGTGGGTCACCTGGGCAATGCTAACCATACCCTCACTGCTGTAATAAAATGTGTTATGAGACATGTTTCCTTAATGTATTCATTTATACATCTAAATGTTATTACAGTCATTATAGACAGATATGAACAAGTGTGTCATTTCAGGCACAGTGCAGACCCTACAACCTCACAGGGGTTCAGAGAGTTCATTCTTCACCTGTGCTCAAAACACACAATTCATGCATCACACACACACAAACAGAAGATGAACACAGTCCCACTGTCTCAGTGCAACATACAGACCTTCACACGAGATTACAACCAGAACCAAATCAGACCAACAGAACCACAACTGACCGACCCAGAATCACAGAAGCACAAAATCACAAAAGCACAAGAACCAAAAAAAAGACCAGTCATAATAAAGCAGCTCTGAGACTCACCGCGGCTGAGGATGAGGAGTGCGCGCGATCGTGTGTATGTGTGTAAGTGTGTATGTGTCGAACTGAGCGCGCTCACGGACAGTCAGGAGCGCGCGCGCCTGCGCGGTGCCGTCAGCGAGTGGGCGAGTGAGAGAGAGAGAGAGAGAGTGGGGGGGCCCTTGTGTTGGTGTATTGTGTATTGTGTGAGCGCGAGAGAGAGAGAATGAGAGTGGGCGGGGCCCGTGTGTAGATAACCAAGGATTACTACAAATGACACACACATATACACACAAATATGATGCAATAATAGAATTAATAATAATGTTATTAAAGAATAATAGTAATAGGACTGACTTGATCATTGTTGCAGTATACAAATAACTTTTATTCTTCATTAATTGTTGTATGGAAAACCTGATAGTAAAACAGTATATAAATCATGTATTGAAAAACGTATCAAACTTGGCAAGCCTGTTCCGAAACAAAACAATAACACACACAGCCCCACAACACAATGCTGTTTTGATGCTAGTACAAGGCCATTTTAACCCAAAGGTCAATATAACTCTCTTCAATTGCAATACATGGAAGGTGAGTTTTAATTATAGAAATATCATGCTCTAAAATAAAAAAAACACTACTAAAATGCCGATTATACTACAGTAGAGAATAAACTTTGTTGCCTGGGCACAGTGAGATGTTTGAGTGAGGCAGAGAGACACTTGAGTGTGTGTGTGAGTGTGCCCTCTTCATTGTCAAAAAGGTTGAGGTAAGAAGGAGCAGATGGGGTTCTTGCGGTCGTTCAGCTGAAGAACCTCTCAAGCTTTCTGCTGTACAGCAGCAAATCATGCATGCGCCAAACTGAAGGGGCTGATTTACCCTCAGGCGCCGTTCCTTTCAACCTTTTCTCCCCCTGGTTTCTCTTCCTTTAATGTGCAATCATATCCTCAGCCCTGCGGCTGAAACCATATGCCTCTTATCGATTAAACGAGGGGAGGAATAGCAAAGGCTTGGTGCTGAGATTGTTCTCCTCCGCTGTGCAATACTTGAAGTACATCTTAGTCTGTCTCTGAGCTGTGCTCCAGCTTTTCCATGCAGAGTGTGAATTAGCATTTCCCCAGGCCTTTATCCAGGGTCAGTATCTGACCATACGTGACTGGTGCCTGGATAGTGCAACACACACTACCATGTCACCAACGTGTACGCGCCAGTCCTGTGCTAAGAAATGTCCACAACTGAAATAATATATGGTCAAAGGTTCAATAGTCCATTGATTGACAGGGTAAAAGGGAGACAAGTGAATTGTGTGGAAACAGATGGGCGTCAGTCACCATAGTATTAAATGGCACCTATACACTATATGGACAAAAGTATTGGGCAGGCTTTAATCTTAATACCAAGACATTTTGGACAGCGCCATACAAGCTTGTGGACACAGTTTGGGGAAGAACATTTTCTACTCCAGCATGACTAGTTCAACATCAGTGTTTGACCTCATAAATGCTATACACAATGAATGGGCACAAATCCCCACAGAAACTCCAAAATCTTTTGGAAAGACTTCCAAGACGATTGGAAGCTTTTATAGGTGCAAAGGTGGGCACAAACTCTGTATGTATTTGAATGCAAAGTCCTGCTTCAATATTGATAGAGGAGAGAAAGGCAGGGCAAAGTTGGATTCTAATGCACCCCATGGACATCTGAGTCTAGCCCAGCAACTGTGGGGTGGGGCTCATCAAATCTGACCCAGTAACCAAACTCCATCAGTTCTCCTTCTCAGCCACAGACTCAGGCCAGTAAGACAATAAGATTAGGTTCACACCGAGTAAACGTAGCATATCTTTCTGGGGAACATTTCATGACAAATAGACAGTCATCATAAATTCAAGACATGTCAGGAACTTGGTGCTTATTCAAATTAAGGGACAGTGTCTTCAATAGCCAAAAAAAAAAAAAAACTGTTAAATTTAGCATGGACAAAAATACACCTCATATTCAGTGGAAGCTTCTCAAGCACTCGCATCTGTTAGATCTTTCCAAAAATGGTATTATTACAGGACTATAAATACCATCCCAGACAAATTCCAGACAACTGTTTGAAGCAGCAGTCTGTGTGCCACACCCTCGCTGCCAGACAGGCCGAACCCCCCTCCTCAATTACTTCTACAGTTTCATTCTACAGCTGCATCAGCGAGGCGTGAAAGCATGCTGATCATTGGATTCGACCCATTATCGATAAATTACTCTAAAAGTACTCAGGTAAAGGTAAAGACAATATGACAGTACGATCTTATTATAAATGCTCTTATGATAACCTTTTTTTGATAGCAATACTAATACTAAATAATAAAGAAGTGTGTGCTGTATTTATAGCCTACAGGTATTGGAAGTAAAACTTATTCTCAAAACATACAATTTATCTGATCAGGAGCTGCCCTTCATGTCAGATTAACATTAGAAATTTACAATGGAGCAAATGGAGCATTTTTGGAGAAAATTCAGTCCTAGATATTGACAGAAACAAAACCAGTATATTCCAGTCATTGTTAGAAATAACGATGGCAGCTCTAAGCTCTAAGGGTCTTTACTGAATGTGTCCATGTAAAATTGCAGCACGCAAGATAATGTATGTATGCTTGTCATAATCTTAAAATTAAACATAGGACGTTTTAAAAATCTGTGCTTAATCCAGACTGCACAAGAAATGTTCAAATGAATTCTGAGAAGCTTAACACTAATTTACAACTAGACTCAATTAGACTCACTTAGAAAAGAGGTTTATTAAGGGCTCCCAAGGGGCATGGCTGTGTGAGGGATCGCTCTGAAGTTGTCAAAATGGACAACATAGTTGGTCCTTTTGAATTGTACATAGTGGTGTGCAGTGTGTTGAATAGAACATCCCTTTCATAGTTTAAATAACGTTTCGGTCCATGCTCTGTGTTTGTGACATGTAAAAAAATTTTCTGCCATATTGGTCATATAAAAATGTGACCTAATCTATTTTGCCCACATGCATATCTCCTGACTTGGTCCAGATCTAGAGCTTGATGCTCTGAATTGTTTTAGCAATGACAACCACACTTCAGGTTTAGCAATAGTTAACCTTGACAGCAGGGAAGGTTGTTTTCCGCATGCTGCAGTGATATTGTGTGTGTGGAAGCCCAGTGGGCTGGCGCTGGGTGTGGGCTCATGTTTCAGTGTGTGAAGCTGCTGTGGTGCAGGACCCTTCCCCGCAATCAATGGCACCATCAGCAGCTGGTGACGCCCAGTCTTCTGCTGATGCTGTGTTCACATTCAGACTGCAGGGTCATAAAGGACTGGGATCAATATCTTGCTCTGAATTATTGATAATCTCTTAAAACACACACACAGACCCTCCTGAAATCCCGCCTGGAGGCCAGCTTCACAGACTGAAAGATCTGTGAGCTCTGCTGGTGTTTTTGTATTCCTTGTTAATGCACAATTTTAAGCAGGGTGAGATGTTCACAAATCTGCAGTTTGTCACGCAGCTCCACTTTCACTCTGGCTTGTGAGAATGAGATTGCACACCTTTGAATCTATTCATAGACTTGAGAACTTAAACATGGAATAGCAAATGCCTATAAAATCTGCAGTGAATACTGTGCATGTCCAGAAATATGGTATAAGTAAGAGAAGAAAATTATATACATATAATACACACTCACACAACCACACACTTTATGGACAAATCTTATCACAATATCCATTTCAGTTCATCAGGTGCTGGATGTGGTTGAGATCAGGGCTCTGTGTGGACTAGTCAAGTTCTTCCACACTGAACTCATCCAGCCACATCTTTATGGAGCTCGTTTTGTGCACTGGGACACAGTTATGCTGGAATAGTAAAGTTTCTTCCCCAATATGGGTCCACAATTTCGAAGCATGGCATCATCCAAAATGTCTGGGGGCCTTCATGGATTGGACTAGTTTTTGTAGCGCATCCCACAGATACTTAATTGGATTGAAATATGGAGAATTGGGAGTCTTTATTAACACCATGAGCGCTTTATCGTATTCCCTGAACCATTCCTGAACATTTGCAGTGCCATTAAGGAACACTGTTGTCAGTACCCAAGGTTTCCCAGCTGGACATTTTCTAGCAGTATGACACTGCCTCCAGAAACCATGAACATACTGATTATAGTGATGCTTCCACTGATCGGCCGATATTGGCTAAAAATAGCTTGATCGGCGAACCCAAAAAGAGCTGATCAAAAAAGCCGATATCTTCACGTAAATTACTCGCTTTTTCACACATGCATGCACGGCGCACAGGTAAACAACAGCAGAGCGGAGCTTACCAGTTCCCCCGTCTGGAAGTTTTTCAAAGTGTCCGATAAAGACGTAAAGTTAGCCGTTAGCAATGTATGTCGTGATCAAAGCAACGGCATTTTAACACCACTGATTAGGCATCTTAGAACATGGCATACAACTGAATAGGCCGAGTATGAGAAACTAAACCAGTCGAAGCAACAACATCCCCATCCCTCAAACAGCCGACTGTGAGTGATGCCTTTAAACGACGTGAACCACACAGCAGGG
>JBBMFX010042662.1:0-11514 GCA_037832545.1 Rhabdalestes septentrionalis
CACACACACACACACACACACACACATACACACATACACACATACACACACACACACACACACACACACACACACACCTGGTGGTTTTGAGGTTTGCTCTGTGTGAAGAACAGGTGTAGCCATCCAGGTCAAGTCAAGTAGGTGTTTATTGTCATTTCAACCACTACACCACAGAACAGCAGCGTTCCTCCAGAATCACTGAGCAGCACAGAGACTAAACCCTTCCCTCAATCTCATACACTGTGAAAAAGTACTTAACCCCTTTCTTACCCCATTTCTTTTTTTTTTTTGCATGTTTGTCACTCATATAATTCAGATGATCAAACAAATGTAAATATTAGACAAATATAATGCAAGTAAACACAAAATGCAGTTTTTAAGTGATGATTTTATTATTATGGAAAAAATGACCCAAACCTACATATCACTACGTGTAAAAGTAAATGCCCCCTTAACCTAATAACTGGTTGTGCCACCCTTAGTACTACCAACTGAAATTAAGCAGTTGCAATAATTAGGAATGAGTCTTTTTAAGATTCTGCCACAGAATTTCAATTGGATTCAAGTCCAGACTTGGACTAGGCCACACCCCAAACCCTCATTTGTTTTTTTAAGCCATTCAGAGGTGGACTTGCTGGTGTGTTTTGCCTGTTGCAGAAACCAAATGTCAGCTTCAAGTTTCAAACTGATGGCCACATATTCTCCTTCAGGATTTTTTTGTAGAGAGAAGAATTAATGGTTCCATCAATCACAGCAAGTTGTCCAGGTCCTGTAGCAGCAAAAAAGTCCCAGACCATCAAAATTCCACCACCACGTTTTACTGATGGCATCATGATCTTTTTCGAAAACGCCTTGTTACTTTTATACATCTCAAAAATTCAACTTTTGTTTCACCAGTCCACAGAATATTGTCTCAAAAAATGAGGAATATCCAGAAGTTTTTTTGGCAAATTGAGAGCACAATGCTTCCAACCTCATGGACACATTTTGAACCTTTTCTGTTCCAGCATGACTGTTGTCCCAGTGCACAAAGCGAGCTCTATGAAGACATGGCTGGATGAGTTCGGTTCCAACACCCTTGGGATGAACTGGAACAGAGAGCCTGGTCTTCTCTTGCAACATCAGCACCATCACAGTCACTCTTTCTTTGTTTTTGTCTAATTCTCTCTATCCCTGTACCTCTGTATTAATCATTTTTTGTATCTCTTTCTCTGCCTATCTCTCTCTGTTTCTCCTATCTCCCGCTCTCTCTCTCTCTCTCTCTCTCTCCCTCTCTCTCTCTCACTATCTATCTATCTATCTCTCTCTCTGTAAGGAGAGTAAAGCTGACAGGGCAGCAAGAGTCTATAGAACAAAGGAGTGAATGAGAAGAGTGTGAGAGCGAGAGGGAGAGCTAAGAGAATCTGAAAGAGTTCAAACAAATCAATATAAAAATCCAACCCAGAATGTAAAGTAAGGTCAACTAAAAAGTTTTCAGTGAGCATTGCAGTCTCAAGCTGCTCCACCATGACCGCTTGCCTGCCTGAGCTCTGTAGGTGACTTTAATTAGGACAGACTTGGAGAATAGGGCTTTAATTTGGTGGTGTGGAGCAGTTTGTGAGCAGTTACTCAACTGAGCAATCTCTTCTGTAATATGAGAGGACAACACTGAACACACACACACTTCTTTCTCATAGAGAAGCAGCTGAGCAATCACTGAGAGTCAGGCACACACTAGACATCCACTACACATTCAGAATACTGTTTCACTACACATCCAGACACATACAGTTCCACTACACATTCAGAATACAGCTCCACTGTTCCCCAGCAGAACCCTGGGGGTTTATGCCCTTCTAGCTGATGTCTGACATAAGTGCATGACCTGGGGCTTGTGTTCTCTGGAGTTCCAGACAGTATAATGAATGAGGTCTGGACCTAATCATCAGTAAGGCTGTAGCTAAATGCAATCAAATTCTAACTGCAATTTTAAAGCATCTAAGGCAAACATGCAAATGCATAATACTTTGCCATGCTTTGGGTTCCCCCTTCATATCGGCCAGATGATTCGTCTTAAATAAGAACAAATTTGCTTACGTTGACCTATAGACCACCACACTGACCAGCACTGGGCAGGGTGACAGTGCAAGATCTAAATCTGTTTTTCTGGATAGGATGCAATTTCCGGATTACCTATCAATGTTAGTGCATTACAGATTGACTGCATTGTCTAACATACCACCATGCTGGCCAGCATTGTGAAGGGTAATGCTGGGAGATTGTGTTTTGTGGTCTATGCTGTTATGAGTGAATGGGTAGACTTCATTTTTCTCTTCACTTATAAAGTCAATATGGACTTAATTTCTTAATTACCTATCACAGGCCTGAATGTAAGTGCAATACAGACTGACTCTATAGACTGCAAATTTGATTATGCTGACTCACAGGTCACCATACTAGCTAGTGTCATGCAGCGTAATGATGAGTGATCTCAACCTGCTGGAGATAGGCCCAACCCTTACACAAGCTTTCCAACATCCGCTCATTTATTCCCATACTCTATCTCCCTTCCTTCCTTCTCTCTGCTGTAAGATCCTGCTCTGCATTGTCAGCCTGCTCCAAGCTTGTCTCCATGCCAAGCGCACCCGACATGGTTGGGTCACTTGGCAATTAACACTGCGGAAGAAAATGGCTGAGTCTTACAGGGATGATTCAATACTGTGTGTTTGTTGTGCTAACAAGACCGTCATGTTTAACAGTGAAGCTAAGGTGGCTGAAATAAATGGGCTGGGCTGGCAAGGCCTCTGTCTCTCAAAGAATAAAATGCATCAAATGCATTTCTATTACTTGGCGTCCAAAATGTTTTACCCGCTGCTAACAAAAGTCTAGAAGCTATTTTAGTATTTTAAAGTATTACCAAAAGGAATTTGGGTAAATGGGGCTGATCTACATCTAGCCCGAGCAATAGATCCTGATTACATTTCAAATGTAGCATTATCCATTTTAAAACTCCCCAAGACTTCTCCATTTAGGCTATGTTTTGCTAAGCCAAATTTACCTTCCATCGGCAGTCATACTAGTAATACCAGTGCTAAAATCTGAATGCTTTAGACAGTGAAGCGAGAAAAAACGCCACCTAAACCCAGTAGCTTTTTATAAATAATATTTAAGCGGCACATATTTAGAAATGTGTGGATTCACAATGCTCATTACAAACACAGGTATACACTTAAAGTGCACTGTTTTTTGGTGCTACTTTATGTAAGTTATATTACATTTTATCACAGAGTACAAGTGGCCCTTTCACGATTTTGCATAAAGAGCATTTTGCAAAAAGAGGAGGTAAATATACAGTCAAATATACAGTTTTGGCCAAAAAGCGATCAGGTTTAGCAGATTTGGAACAATATTTGTGCCTTGCGTTGAGCAGCAATTCAGTTTTTTCCGCTGTCAAAATAGCAAAATGGATTTGAACACGCCCATAAATTTTAGTTGCACTTTGCATTACATCATCAAAACAGAACCCTTGGATTAAACCTGGGTCCTTCAGGGACTAGCCTAAAAACGTCAGCTAAAACAGAAGCTCGAGTAGCTTGAAGTACTTGATGGTCCATGCACATCTATTTCTAGGGGAAGCTTTGAAAGAGAGTTAGGTGCCACACTCAGTGTCCTCACTGGATTGTTTGTTGTTTGATTCCCAACTTCTTTACACTGATGTTGCCTTCGAACAATGAATATAGCAAGCAGCAAGCATTTCGGCAGCCTTATCTGACAGATCCAGCCTTATTTCTGTTCTGCAGCAAAGCGACTGCTTTACCCACCATTTCTGAGTGACAAATGCAAGCTGCATATCATCTCTGAAATCTAAATTCCTCGAACATTATTTAAAACCAAGTAATTATATCAGGATGCTTTTGATGGATTAAAATAGTTGTGAGATCAGCAAAGGAGTGAAATTAAATGACAGCAGGCGCAACAACAGGTTAACCCACCCTGACACTGCCTGCATTGTCTCCATAGAAACAGGATGAAACCATGGTCACTCTTTCTACTCTGATTACTGAGCTCGGCATGGGCAGCAAAACTGAAAGGAGAAACTCGTTCCTTCCCTAAATCAGCCTTTTTACATGACTTGTGCCTGCGGAGTTGCTCTGAACACCTATAAATCCAGCCTGTAACTCTAACTCACCCAATAAACACAATGAATGTACCCTTGCTGGCCACTTTATTAGAAACACCAGCCTTGTGCTTCCCCTCATCGGTCAATTTCTTCCCAATCAACCTCTGAGCAGACATTCATTAATTATTAGCAGTGCTGATTAGTTTAAACAAGTCTATACTTTCTGGAATATACAGAAATGTATAGTCAGTACTTTAGTAGTAAAATAATGCACAGTAGGCTATAATAATGCACAGAATCCAGTAAATCATTCATAACAGATACTTTTCACAGCAGTCACTTTTCATTTGCAGTAGTTACTGAATAACTGACTCAACTAAATAATTCATGGTATTCATAAACAATTCATACATGACTAAATAATTTATAGCGGTTACAAAGTTTATTATTTTAGTAACTGGATTATTCACAGCAGTTACTCGAAAAATCAGGAGAATTACTGAATAATATTACTTTATAATGGTTAGTAGTTACTGAACAATTCATGATTGTTATTGAATAAATTGTAGTAGGAACTTAATAATTCATTATAGTGATAACTTGTTACTGATTTGTTTACAATAGCTACAGACTAATTTATAGAATTTATAGAAAAAATTATGTTTGTCATTGAAATCCTTGTTTACAATTTATAACAGGTGTCGAATAATATATAGTACCTGCTGAATAATCTCTAATAGATATTGAATAATTAACAGTATCATTTTTAGTGCTTACTGAACCTCGTAACTGGTACTGAATGATTCTTATATCTTCTATATCTGGACTATAAGTGGAAATTAGACCACATATGATTTCATGAAACTTTTTTTCTTTAATATTGTCCTCACAGTATATAAAGTAATTTAACAGGGCCGATAAACAGATGGGCTACAGTAGAGATCGACCGATATATCAATTTACCGATATTTTTCCCGATATTTAAGCATTTTACCATAATCGGTTATATTTGGTGGGTGTTTTAAGAATTACGCGCATGATCGCCATTTCAGCACGGCATCTGAGGGGAAACTGCATGCCAAGGTAAAGTATACTTACTTGCTTTCCTATATTTAGCAAACTTTACTAAACATAACATCTATTAATGCAAACATTAGATGTGTTAAATAAATGACTGATATGTAGTTTATGCAGCTTGTAGATATGTAGTTTATGCACCATTTAAGAATTTAGTAACAGGGCCTTTTTTTTTACTTTTTAGGATTTTTTTGCACTTTCAGACCCCTAGTTTTGATTTGTATGCAAAGAGGGAGTGATTATTATAAATAAAACAGTTTGCTCAGTTCAGTGGTGTTGTAATAATTCTTTCAAAAACAGAAGTATAATAGTAAATAAATATCGGTTCTGAATATCGGTTATCGGGCACATTAACATGCAAATAATTGGTATCGGGAATCGGTATAAAAAAAAATCAATATCGGTCAATCACTAAGCTACAGTCTTAATCTAGAAACCTATATAGTGATGCTCTGAGGCAAAAAAGCGGCCAGTTAATGGAAATACAAACTAAGTGTTTATAATAAAGTGGACGGCATGCTGTAAATCTTCATCTGCCAATCTGTAAATCTTATTCAGTGAAAGCCAGGCCCTGTGGCCCACCCCCCCCCAGCGTACTAGCACGCTTGGCATAATGCATAACAATAACACATGCATATTTATAAAGCTTTGTTTGGATAAATGCCCTTAGTGTCACAACAACTCCTCTGCAAGCGAACGGCAGGAAGGCAGGGGAACAAAATATTCAAATGCGGAGTCAAACTCTGCGAACGTCACGCTGCTCTGAGCAGGCAGGTAACGCTTTACAGTCTAATCACCGAGGCGCTGGGAGTCGTCCCTTTATTCTGTGAATCAGGTACCATGTAGCTCTCAGCCGGTTCCTCCTGCGTGATGGGGAGGGAGAATGGGTTTGATTATGAAATAAAACAGGATCATAGCGCTTTAGTGAACTGTAATAATGTTCCACTGCACTAACACTAGTCCATGTCACCTAATGCAACCTCTAAACATCTGCCCTCATCTGACCCTTCATTAAAATGAACTTCCAGCATAAACAAACTAACAACAATGGCCACAATAGGCATTAATGGCAAGGATCAACAAGGCCTGTATAATGGCTCTAATGGTTCCTATTCATACTCCGCATTTGTGGCTTGATTAATTAAATAATCATTTGGAACAGGTCCACTGGGTGTGGGGAAAAATACATAAGGCAGGGGGTCCTCCAAGACCAGATCGGGAACCGCTTGAGGGAAATCTCTGGTGATTTCAGAGCCATCCAAGTCTAAGGGAATATTGCTGTCTCAGCTTAAATGTGTATGTAGTGTTCTCCTCCAAGCATGCTGAATTCTCCAATATGTAGCAGTTTGTTTGCCTCTTGGATTTCTGATTAAGCAAGTTCTAACCCTCACCCTCCCTGCTTGGTATTTTGTGATGGGGAGATCTGACCAGTGTGTGGAATTCATTGTTTTGATGAGTTTTAACATTTTAAATGATATAATACTATGAAAGGTTAAATAGTTTATGTGGAAAACACAGCAACATATTTTAGTTTATAACTACAACATGACAACATCTCTCAACATCTCCCAGACTAGACCGAGATGATGCCTTGAGGTCCATCGTGACCTCTGGATTCAGTAAAGTTTTGGAGCGAAGCTGATGGGAGTCAAATACACACTGATTATGCATGACATGCAGGATGCGGGTGGAAAATTCTGCCGGATCATTACTGTAGGCTTGCTTTCCCATGGCAATACTGTTGGCCTGAACTCCACTTTGAGGCAATTTGATATGAAATGGCTTCTTTTCCCCTAAAGGCATAGTAAAATAGTCATTTGATACCGGTCATTTCATTGCAATTTCCCCACACAAACACACATATATACGTGTGTGTGTGTGTATGAGTGTGTGCGTGTATTGTTTTCATACCTGTCAAACTCTCTTCTCTTTGGCATATTGAGTGAGTAGATTAAATGAAAGAAATGGGAAAAAATGTTTTACTGACAGGCTGCAAAATGTCTAAAGATACCACAAGCTTAGATAAAGGAGTTCCAACCACTCAGCATTCAGCACCATCAGTATACTGATCACCGCCCCATCATCTGGAATCATCTGCTCCCTGTTCTTCACTGGTTCAGGACTTCAGTTACATGCTCTTTGTTCTGTTGAATGATTCATACGTAGGTCACTGTGTGTCTTAACAAACAGAAACATTCCTCTGAAACTGATCAGGTTTAGGGACTGGACTGGAAATGAGAATCTTTGAAAAAGTCCTTCAGGAAGCCTCTGAACTACATTAAAATACAAGAAAGTATATGAAGTAATATGAAAAAAATATGAAGAAATGGGGGGTGGATATTGACTTTTGCACAGTATTGTGTATAAACTAAACATACACATATAGATAGATGAATAGATTTGCACATTACCAAAGGAGCAGCACAAAGTGAGGACTTTGGTTAACAGATCTTGCATCAGTGCTTCCATTTCCCAGCCTAAATCATGTATACATACTTTTCCTGAATGGCGTACAGGAAACCCGAGCTAAGTGTCAGTTAGGAATTATTCATGACCCTTTAGCAAAGCAATTACACCTCTGACAGATTCAGTGTGTGTGTGATGACAAGCTTGCCAATTTCCGATCTTTTAAAACCCTCTGAGTAATGTCAGGGGCCACAGAGACCTGAGACGAGAGCGGGCCCTCCTGAAACATCACACAAGGGTCTTCTGAGATGTGCTGCAATCTTTAATTATGGTCAAGGCATGGGTCAGCAATGTCAATGTAAAAATGGCCAACTGCATCAGCCCCTCTATACACAAATTTAAGGTCCAATCAGGAACTGCTCGAACAGCACTGATATATCACTGCAGTCAGAATGAAACCTGATATATCACTGCTGTCAGAATGTTAAAGAATGCTCATTTAAAGTGACTTATAGTTTTGGATGATTTCCATTGGTCCATTCATTATAAAACATTCACACAAGGAAAATCGCAGCCAGCAGTTTTGCAAACAAAATAAAAATGTGAACAATGTATTAAGATCACAGTAATGATACACTATAACTTTACTGCAGTTTTGCAGTATGTCCTTCAGAATGCCTCTTGGTTGACCAAAACCTGGCTAAATATTTACAGTGATTCCTGACTGGGGCTTTAACAAGGTTTCTCAATAGCACTGAACCACAAAGGAAGAGTTTACTTTAAAAACTCTGAAGGCCAGCTGCAGTGTTGGAAGCACTTCCTAACTCAACTCACCTTGTAACACAGCAGTCACACCGGTCGGCTTGCAAAACTGGCATTTTCACAATTGGACCAGATGACTGGCACTGAAAAACTAACCATTAACAATAAAAACAGAAGAAGCAGTCACAGAATGGCCTGTCTATCTAAGCACTGGTCCTAACATCAAGAGATGATGATGCTGGCAACAAAGAAATTTGTTAGCTGATCTAACAGGACTGGCAGTTTTCTCCTGCAAGCATGATGAGCTGTCCAATGAGAAGGAAAATGACAAGATGTGGTGGTACTTCATATGTCTGGGAGGGGGCATGTGGCATCCTTCATCTTGGCAGCTTGGTTGTAAAGTGTATTATGGGGTACCAAACTAGCAGATAGAAATTGAGGAGTAAAAGTCCAAGTTACCATCTAAACTTCTCTTTAATTAACAGTGAGTTGGTCAGAAACATAGTCTGGTTCTCAGACAATTAAAAGTAGTGCTTAAGTTTTATTGCTATCCAAAGGCCAACCCTTTCAAAGCTCAGCGGAGAAAGTCATGGCCCTGTTTGTCAATGTAAAGCTGAGAAAACACAACTGCTGTATATTATGGCAAATTCCATTTTGAGAAATGTCATTCCACTACCCTTGTACAGAGTGTTTGTTAGTGGGCCATTCAAACCCGAATAAAACCTTGTTGAGGTGAAAAAAAAGACCCCTCTAAAACATGCAATTGCTAGGGTCATCCAGAACTGGAGCTGGAGAACCCAATGAGAGAGAAGGTAAAACAGGTAGAGGTAAAGACTGGAGCAGGTACCTGAATAAATCTCCCTGCTCTTCAACCTCATCAGCCACCTCTTCACACCTGCAACAATGTGAACAAGCCCGTCAAAACTCTGGGCACCCAGGGGTTCGACCCTACAAGCAGGTCAGCCAGCCGGGCGATGCTCCTAGCTTCAGAACATGAGGTCTAAATGCAGTCGTATAACAAAAAGCATGTATTAAATTTGAACAAAATGAAACAGATTTAGTTAAATATAGGATGGAGTGTCACCTGCTGTACTCCAATATGTATTTAAAACAATCACATAGGTTAAAGTCCCAATGAGGAATGGCTGGAACTGCATGCTTATCAACAAAACAGGCTGAAGTTTAGTGATTTGTAAGTACAGTATTGAATGTGGTACACATGGCAGTGGGAAGGGGGGTGCTCTCAATCAGAACTATGTGATGCTATAGCGCAGACAATGGCCAGTTTCTGCAATTCCTGACTGGGCTCTGCAACCACTGAAAGACCTGCTGGAACACTAATAGCTAGGCTAGAATAATAACTGACAGCTTAAGACATAGACTAGCAACTATTCAGCAAGTCTTAGGATGTACTCACTCTAGGCCCAGTTACCTTGTACTATGCCCAAGTGGAACTATTCCCATTGGCCATTTCACTTTGATGCCTTCAGTCTTTTGCTGGATATGTGAAACTCCATCATTCAGCTCCTGATTTAATTGAATGAAGTATTGACTTAGTTGAACAAGGAATTTGAGGTATTTGATGAAAATTACTAAGTAATACTAGGTCTGGGAATGAATATGCTAACACACAGACATTCATATAATTATTCTTTCTTTATAAATATTTTTTGTATTGTAATATTAGTGTCTAAGACTTTTGCACAGTACTACAGGCCATCGCAATACTCACTGCTTCACCCTTTCCTGGTGAGCAGACAGATTTATGGATTTATCTCGTACAGATTTTTTTCAGATCCTCACCACATTGCTCAGTGGTTCTTCGGTCCAAGAGCATGAAGACAGTCACCAGCTTTACCAAATATCTCATAGTTCTTTAACATTGTGCTCTCCATAGGCCAAAGTGATCCCTTCCCTGCCAGATTTGTTAAACAAGACAGTCACATTGGAGTTCTGTGCTTGGGCATGGTTAGAAATTCCACTAGATGCCCAAAAGTAAGGTACCTGAACACACAATGGTACAGAACAATCTCACTAGTTAAATGAACTGGATTCTGGGGGTCAATCACGTTGCCATGGGCATAGAACAGATCACCTAGTGTGGGTACATCCTAAAACAAACTAAGAGACTCTACAAATAAATCTCTTACACCAACATTAGCTAAGTTACCAAGAAGTAATGGCCAACTGGTTAGCTAGCTAATTCAGTTTCAATCCTTATCTAGGAAAACAAACCAGTGGATATAGTACTGTGCAAAAGTCTTGAGCCACCCCTCATTTATTCATATTTTGCTTCCAAAGAGTCAGGCCTTGTATTTATAATGAGGTCTTGTGGAAAAGTTCTCCAGGCTTCCTGAAGGATTTTCAAAGACTCAGTCAAGTCCCTGAACCTGACCAATTTCAAAAGAATATTTTTATTGGTTAAAACACACAGTGACCTACATATGAATCATTCAAGCAGAACAAAGAGCATCTAACTGAAGTCCTGAACCAGTGAAGAACCAGGAGCAGATGATTCCACATGACGGGGCGGTGATCAGTATACTGGTGGTGCTGAATGCTGAGTGGTTGGAACTCCTTTCTCTAGGCTCCTTGTATCTTTAGACACTTTGCAGCCTGTCACAGTAAAATATTTGCAACAAGGTGATTTAAAGCAAAACATAAAGAAATGAGAAGTGGCCAAAGAATGTTGCACAGTACTTTCTACTGGTTATCTATCAGAGTAATAAGATTACAATTAAATATGATTAACATCGCTTCAGGAACACACACTCTGTTTGAATTTATGTTGTTTGTCACTAAACGTGATATAAATGTAATTGGCCTAGTAAAATATACATAGTCAGCACTGTAGCCTTCATTTTGCCCATATTAGATACTCCAGGTTTGAGCAGATTAATACGAAAAATAAATGACATTTCAAAGCATAACTGAGTGAATCATACAGAACAAAGATTTCAACAAAGATTAAAACATATATATTTTTTAATATATTAGTTATATATTTTGACATATGGTTGACACATACACAACCATGTGACGCGTCAAGGTCAAGGGGAATTACGCGTCACTATATAAACAGGAAGTGGGAGATTCCTCTTTGCTCTGACATTGAGTCCAGACGCCGTGATTATCTCCTCAGCCCCAGGATCTTGTGAGTACTCGTACGT
>JBBMFX010042673.1:0-11514 GCA_037832545.1 Rhabdalestes septentrionalis
TAAATTATTGGTGGGGACATTTCAATGGTCGGAGGATATTGGTGGGGACACATCCCCTCCGTCCACCCTAAATCTACACCCCTGCCTTGTTGTGTACATTGACAACAAGCTGGAGTGGTCAAACAATCCCACATACAAGAGGAGTCAAAGGACTTCTTATGTTGCGGATGTTCTACGAGCCTGTAGTTGCCAACACCATTTTCTATGCTGTGGTGTTCTGGGGTGGCAGCATGAAAGTGTCTGACACCTTGGTGGGGGATGGATGAGTGATCTGTTATGTGGAGCAATATAAACTTTTGAAGCTTTCGTTCAGTGCTGGTCTACAATCGAGATTTGGGCAGGTTTCTCTGTCCAAATTATGGTTGCCATGCTGTGACCAATATCCCCAGCTAAGTGAGATGACAGCAGAAACAACATTGCCTTTCCCTTACACATCAAAACCGATTTTTCTCACTTGACAACAGTGGAAACCAAGTACAAACTCAACTCAGAAAACACCTCAGAGTGGCTTTGTCATTAAGCCTTAATCATTTCAACCAGATAGTGGTAAGAAAGCAGGCAGACCCATCGCATTCAATATTTCTATCTAATGCCTCTCCTGTCAGTCTGCTCTAGCAGAAATTCACTAAAACCAGGAAATTTAACCACATTAGTTCACTATTAAAGCCACACTTGACTGGCTTTTAATCACATGTTGTATTAATAATACAATTCTAATATTGGCACACAAAATCCTGAATGACCTCGCACTCACTGGACATACATGTGCTAGTATGCTAGCTATTAACCCATTACCAAAATTATGTAAGCAACAGCAGGGGGAGAAGCTTTTTAATACTATCTCAGTATTAGTCAAGCGTTTTGTAATTAATTATTCCTGGCAGATGAAGGCTGTAAGATTGGGAGATGGTGGGCACAGAGACTTCCAGTAAACTGGAGTCCTGGTGCTGTTGTCCTGCCACTCCTCATATTCACTCAGGTTTGTTTTCAGTGGAGTGGGCAGTCACCAGTGTCTTGGACTACTCTCTGTGACACCCCATTGGTTCTGCTCTTTCCAGCTAGGCTGCTATAATACAATATACCAGAGTTTCAACTTGCGTTCTATCTTCTGCTTCTTCTTTTATTCTGCTTCTACTTTCAGCTGCTCCCCATTAGGGGTCATCATAGTGGATCAGCCATCTTAGTTTCCTTCTATTGTCTGCATCTTTCTCTCATACCAGCTGCCTGCATGTACTCCCTTACCACATTCATAAAAGTCCTACCATGCCTTCCTATCTTTCCTGGCAGCTTCATCTAAGTCCACCAACACAATCTTGCTTCTCTGACTTTTCCTCCAAAAGGCCCAATTTGAGCCAGCCCAGGAATTCACCATAGATCACAATGTTAACTGCAAATAGTGAAAGTTCCATTCTATCATCCATAATCACAACACAGCACAATGTGAACAGCACAAAATTCTTCCTCTGCATTAAGCACATTAACCAATTGAATCAGCGGGCAGCCAGGGATACAGCACCTAGTGAGCGGTGTGTGGGTAAGGTTCCCTTGCTCAAGCGTTCCTCAGCAGTTCCACTAGCAGTCTTGGGATTCAAACCTACTACAACCTAATTGCAGGGCAAATGTTCTAATCTTCAGGATAGTATCATAACCACTAGGCTACCAGCTGCCCCACGGGGACTACTATCTGATCCTGTACATCAACCTGTTCATCACCATAAAAAACAATAAAATGCTGGGAGCTGATCCTTTATGTAAACCTTGTACACATCAGTTATTTCCACCTGCTGACACCTACATGTCCTGAACCACTCTCACATACTTCTGTGCCACTTCTGACTTCCTTATACAATACCACAACTCCTCCTTAGGCACCCTGGAATATGCTTTCTCTAAGTCCACAAAGACAACTCCTCCTAGACTTCTCTGTGCTTCTCCATCTTCAGAGCAAATATTGCATCTCATTTTTGCTTCATCAACCTCTTCATCTGGACACTGTCCTGCACTGTCCTCAGTCCACCATGCCATTCCTAGCACATTTCTAGCTGTCCTTCTTACAACTTATACAGAAGATGCTCAGTTATCTAACAAGTCTTAACTGCCATCTAATGTCTTAATTCCTCCCTGCCCCTCACTGTCCTTCACTTCTCAACCTCCACATTGGATCCTTGATGTCCACAAAGATATAGTGCAACTCCCATAGCGTCATGCTGTGTCTGATCAACTCAGTAGTTCTGCACATCACACTTCCTGAAAATTGGTACCAGTACACACCCTCAGGCATTCTCTCACTCTCCAATATTCCATTAAAAAAAGGTCAAACATTCCACTGCCATCTCTCCTAAACACCTCCGAGCATTCACAAGTATGTCATATGGACCAACTGAGAACCGATATGTTTAGAGAAAAGAATACACTGAATTCCAGCTTAAGGACCTTATCCCATCTGTTAAACATGGTGGTGTTAGTAGCATGGTTGGGCCAATTTTGCAGAATCTGGGCCAGGACAGCTTCTGGCACCCCAAACGAGTGGCAGCCTATCACGGCAGCTCTGCTATTTATTGAATTTCTATCTTAATTTTCTTTTTTCTTTCTCGTAACTTTTTAATTCAAATCTTAGTAATTTAATTTTGACACCATGGGCCTCCATTTCCTGCTAGTTCTGGTCATTTTGTTTGGTATTTTACAATCTTTTTTACTATGATTGGAGAGCCAGCACATGGGCCCTTTGTTTACAGATAAGATCAGCTGTTAGCACTTCACCCCACAGTGGTGCTACCGGAAGACAGACCTGATATCCCCAGCCAGTTGAGGAGGAAGAGATGGGGTATCGAAGGATATGGTACCGATCATCTCTCACTTCTACAGTCGGGGAGAATGTGAGATCTCTTTATCAAGGATGAAAAAGCGAGGGATTGGTCACAAGTGATCATAAATGGTGGGAACTTAGTTCAAGGTAGATTAAGTGGCTGGTGTCACCCCACCGCAATTGGCCTTTATTGGCTGCCCATGGCTGCCCGAATCAAATTCAATAACTCTTGCTTACAGAGTTAAATCTCGGTCTGCACCCAGTTACCTTAATCCTACACAGAAGGCAAACCCAATCAAGACTCATTCTCGCATTGGTTGGTTGAATGAGCTGCCATGTAGAGACAAAGTGCAGGTCTTTTTTTTAAACATTGAATTCTATTGCCAGATTTGAGTTTCACATATCTATAATTCATTTAGGGCTACTCAGAGCAGTAGATAAAACAGAGTTGCGTCCCATTGTAAGCAATGGGGGCGGTACTTCCGGCCTACTTCCACGTTATGGGGAGCCTCTGAAGTTCCAAACAGCAGTAACGCCTCGCTGGCTCACATTGATTTCTGTTGCTGTTTGTGATGCCATTGGTAAGCTGATAAAATAACAGCTTTTTAAAAAAGGTTATACAACATATGCCCAATTTCAACTGTCCTTTATGTAGTCAATACTGAGATTGTTTAATGTATTTTGTGTAAATATAAATTTTTCTCTTGACAGATCTTCCGGCCATAAACTGCTTACTTCCATATCTGTGCCAGCTGTGGGGCCTAAATACGACAGTGTTGTCTCTTAAGTAATGAATTTTACACACAAAAAAAGTTTATTTAAGCAGGACAGCAATACATATTTGGTCAGGTTTCTGTGGGGTTTTGTTTAACATATTGTGTTCCTGATTGTATAAACTTCATACATTTGTGAAAGTGCAATAACTTTAGAGCAATACCATTTGTGCAGTCCATGTTGTTAGTAATCTCTTTCCAGTCCATGAATACTTCTGTATAATGTATACTGTATAGGGTTATCTGTGTGTTACTCCACAGAACTCCTTATTATCTATGTGCACTATACACTATTCCTATTATACTGCCATGTGCAACAATCGTCTGCCATTGTTAACATTAAATTATTTATCTTTAGCTTTTCATTTACATCATACCAAAGTTTGATGTTGAACTATAGATGTGTTCACCATTCATTTGATTCAATATAATTTTTGATAATCTTCTTCATGGGGCTTTCTTTTTTTTAGGCTTAGGATGATGTATGAAGATTGTGGGGGCAGCATCTGCTTTTAGCTTCAGTTGGCCTTTTTTGTGGAGGAGGTGCAGTGAGGATTGTAAGATCATTTTTTCCTCATACACACAATGGCCAGTTACAATAAATCCTTGGTATCATTGTACTCTGCATTTTAAAGCATGGTGTCCTTCAAAATGTTACGGATATATATTTGTCTTTTCCACCTGTGTAAATGTATCGTACTTGACTGAGTTTTCTATTGTCATATTTTCCAGTAATGTCCAGATTTTATTTTACCTGTGTCCAGAAACCAGAAATGTGGAATCTTTTTAATGCTGCACAGCCAAACATGGTGTCAGTTCTCTGTAAAATATTTGTTATAGCCATTGCTGTTAGATCTCAGACTTCAGTTATAGTAAAATGTCTTTTATATTTCTAATCTGTTTCCTTTATTTTCTTCTATTTTATGTTTCTTTTATTGCATCAGCTGCTATGGGAGGCTTACACAAGAATTTCACATAGCTATTGAAAAATTATGAGTTAATAAAATGTATTAGATTTTTTATATTCTTCCTCGTTGAATTTTTCATGAGTGAAGTGCTGCCTGAAACTGCAGGTTGCCTTTTGTTGTTATTCTGTGATATCTGTTTGATACACATTAATATCAATATTAAATGATTGATCTTTTAT
The DNA here is from genome assembly GCA_037832545.1 of Rhabdalestes septentrionalis. Taxonomy (NCBI): domain Eukaryota; kingdom Metazoa; phylum Chordata; class Actinopteri; order Characiformes; family Alestidae; genus Rhabdalestes; species Rhabdalestes septentrionalis. Next base: position 4,727 of record JBBMFX010042673.1, read on the forward strand.
TAATATCAAGGATGTGTGGTAGACTGTATACTGTAAAGTACACTAAATGCCAACATGCTAAAATCAAGAATGCTGAAATTGACCATTTTGGGCAGGTTTATGAGACCAAACATTTATTTAAATATTTAATATTTTTTTACGATGCATCCGGTATATAATGTTGAACATTAGAACTCCCAAAGAATACTGCAGATTGGTATATGCAATGTAACCTAGCATGGAAATAGGCGCTAATGCGTAGATGCTAATGCTACAAGCCTTCCCTCTAAAAATAAAACATGAACAAAACTACAAAACAGAGATCGATAATATGCAGAAAATATATATTAGTGACATGTGTATTTGTGATTGGTTTATTTTAATATTTATCGCTAACTACTTAAAATACTGCTGTCAGCTCAATGCAGGACTGTGGCAGAGCAGCGTTTGTTTGGAACTATAGAGACTTACATGGACCACATGCCCGTATATGGCGGTGAGATCAAAGAGTGTCGCAACTCCTCTCAATCTACGGCTCAGCGACTACTCACTGTGCTAATTTAGGAAATCTCTAATTACATTTGGCTTGATGTCAATTAGTTATTTGGAAGTCACAATATGCAGTTCATTCATTTATACTTATTTGAAAATGCTGTTCATCCTCACCTATTCTACAAACGGACTCTAAAGAGCAAAACATGCTGCTGCATCACAGCCTGAGCTTTAGGAACTGCTCAGTGGATTGTGAGGATAACTAAAAAGATAAAAATGTCTCTCTCCGCTCTGTCAGATTTCTCCATCCCGTGGTGCTGTGATGTCCAGTGATGAGTTAATTTAATGCTTCCTGTATCTAGCACTATCTAAGAACTGATTCTGTAAGAGGGCTTTATGAATATCGCCATCTTGGTTTAACTGTGTAGTTCTCCTTTGCCTGCTTTCTTATCCTTGTTTGGTATTTGACTCAGGTCTCTCGCCTTGACTATCGCTCTGCCTTTTCTGGATTAGGAATTGTGCCTCACCATGTTGAAGACGGCTCCTGGGTGAATTTGAAAGGTTAAAGGATTTTGACTCTGGATTGTCTTTGCCTGTCTGCCTTTTAGGCCTCGTCCACATGAACGTTCGAGTCTTGGATAAATGAACTCGCTCTGAATGTTTTATTTTGTGTTTTCTAGCTGCGCTTGATTGATTTCAAAGCCAGCCTGCAGCCCAATTTGTAGTTGTGTCTATTTACCTGCGGGGGTAGTAATTATTCTGTCCAAAGTGTTTACATGTGGGTCGGCAATAGAAGAAAGGTTAGTGGCAGGGTGAAATGATTGGAAATTTGAAGGTGGGTAGAATGTGGATCTGGTATGTGTAGAGGGTGCAGGATAGGTCCTTATCCCTTCTACTTTCATCCGAGTCCTCTCTCCGCCAATTATGAAAGCTGCACAGTTTGTTACCACAAGAGTGTTAATGTCATAACATTTTATTTCCTGTTTAATGTTTTTTTGGGGGATGTTTTGATGAAATTGTTAAAATCATAATTTTTCAGGCGCAGCTGTTAGCCTAGTGCAGGGGTCACTAATGTGGTGCCGCGGGCACCAGGGTGCCCCCAAGGACCTCATGAGTAGCCTGCGGGCCGTCCAAAATATAACATAACTCACCAGTCAGCCATGTCCAACATGTAATTTTATCCTGTTGCTATTTACTTCGAATGGCTCAGTACCCGCGATGTAGCTCTCAGTTTCAGAAAGGTTGGTGACCCCTGGCCTAGTGGTTAGGGCATTTGCTCTGTTATCAGGATGTCGTAGGTTCGATTATCAACATTGCTAAGCACCTTTAAGGAACCCTTGAGCAAGGTACCGCTAGATTACTTGGTTAAAGGCGAAGGAAGAATTTTGTGGTGTGTTTACGTATGACAGAATTGACACTTTCACTTCATTAAAAAAGTGACTGGTTCTTAAAGTAGGGGGTTGCCTCAAGCTCTATCGTTCTTTTTTACATTTGTTTATATGTGCTATATGTTCTTTACACCGTGCTTCCGTATATTTTGTAACTGTTTGCTAGCATTATTTTATTAAATTATATTGGCAATTATACAACAGCAAAAAGATCAACAGCAGAACACACTGTGTCCAAACGAATAAAACTCCATGATCCGTCTGCTCTCTTGCCCTTGCTTGGTAGAATTTTACACCTTGATGTATTGGAACAACACTGTGACAAATCAGATCAAATCAGGGACAGGAAAATAAACCGTAAAAAACCTTTAATTCAACTGCTTAAACACAGCTATTATTGTGAATGCTGGTTATGCCCCATATCTCAATAGAAGTAAGAATATACACATACACACAGCACTGTTAATGGCCAATGACTAGTGACAATGATCATAAAGTGAACCATGGTAAGCTAGCAATCAAATACATACAGACAGACAAAAACAGACATTTGCTTTATACTAAAGACCAAAGACTGAGAACCTTTCATGGCTGAACCATTTCTGCATTTCATGTTTTAACAAAGTCATGGTTTTCTGGGCACATTTGAAGGCCTTGCCCCCCTAAGTGAGTGGTCAGTGTTTAGTGCAGGGGCGAACTGCTAATCTGTGTGTTCTAGAAAAGTCCAGAACAGCCGTCTGGTGCATAGCAGTTGGTCCAAGATCAGCCAGTAAGCCCAAAATTCTTACATATAAAAAGCAATAAATCAGGAAACTGTGTGTTTGTCATGGTTAAAGAATGATGTAACTCACACAAACACTGCAGTGTTAAACCTTCTACCGGAACAAAAATCATCGTGACACAGAATCAAGGAGCTTATTGCTTTTAAAGTCAAATATAAATGTGTTCATACTCCAGGTGAAATTATTCATTAATTCTCTAGGTGAATGTAAATACACTGTAAAATACAATATAATAAATAGAACATTTAGATGAAAAATCATTCAGATCAAAATGACCATTTCTGAACAATGGTGACTAATGATTTTTAATACTTGTGCGCTATTTCTAAGTAAAAAAAACACTTTTGAACTACACGTTATAAAGGTTGTAGGTACATTCTTCACATTTCCTCTAAAACATATACTCTGATCTGATTTAATCTAATTAAACCTAATTTAATCAAAATGTAAAGAATAGTCAGCAAAACCGAAGGAGCATATACATTTGTAACTATTGTCATATTTTCTGAACATATTTTAAACAAAATAGTGTTGAATATTGTAATCTGTCTCAAATCAGATGTGTTTGTCTACACATAAAATGTTATGTCTTGCTTATACCATTTTATAAGTAAATGAATGACTTTCAAATCAAATGGCAGTGACCAGTGGTATTAGATTTTGTTACAAATCTAATAAGCATTTTTTCCCCTAGAATAAACCAACTCAAAATGTAGGTGTTATCATATTTTTAGTGTGAGATCAAGCTGTAAAACCACAAAAAAAAAAGACCATGTGATGGGTTTTACAAAGGGACCAATAACTAAGCAGCCGACTGTCTACAACCTTCCCCCCTTTTTGATAAAAATAGTTTTAACATAGGCTTCGTAAAACAGGCTACCCCAAAGTAGACCTCACATCTCAGTTGCATTGATTTGATCATTAATTTCAACTACTTCAAAGCCCTGGTTATCTATGCCATTTCTAACATTGTGTTGGCTTTGGCCATTGTACAAACAGTGGGCGCAATGTGGTGTTGGGACCGGTTCCACTTTGGCGAAATTGGAGAAATCCACATGATATCTGCCTTCCTTGCTCCGGGAGATAATAGGGAGGAACCTGTAGCCCCACTTGATTTCCTGAGGGATGTAGGATGTCCTGACTTGGCAGGAGGAACTGGTGGACTCATCTGTGCCATCCAAAAACACCACAAGCTCAAACTCTTGCTGTACCAATGTTTCAACAGCCAACTTAAAAAATGGACTTGCTTTGTCAATTACATGGTACAATGTCAAAGGACAAATGAAGAAGAGATTGTCTTTCCCAGCATCGACCATGAAGTCAACATTGACCTGATCCAGGATGATGGTCTCACCTTCAGGTGTGACTCTTGTCTGTAGCAGCTTTCCATAGATCTGACTTCCAATCATCAAGGTTTTACGCAAGTTGGCCACTCTGATCTGCAGGCAGAGGTGTCCATTTTTAGGGCAGATAACAGCCATGGTGCTAAAGGTGATAGTCTTCGCTCTTTTCTTGGGCGAGGTAATTTTGGCCATAAGTAATCCACACCAGAAACAGTTGATAAGTAATCCAATAATGGACTGAATAATAATGAGTGTGACAGCACCAGGGCACAATGGACTAAGGACTCGCAAACCATAACCAATTGTCATCTGTGTTTCCAGTGAGTAGAGAAAGGCTGATGTGAGGCCAAAGACATTATAAACACATGGTGTGTGGTTAGAGGGTGGTGCTTGCCACAACAAGTCTCCATTGTTTTTGGCAATCCAGTACCAGACCAGTCCAAAGATAAACCAGCTAAGTGTGAAGGAGGCCACAAAAAATAAAAGTATGAAACGCCAGCGGATCTCCACAAAAGTGGTCCACAGGTCCAGCACATAGGCCAATCGGCTGCTGTATTTCACATTGCCAAATTCAATGTTGCAGTGTCCATCTTTGGTTACCAGACGGTTTTTGCAAAGGTGGCGCTTGGCCAGGTGGTTGTTGATAAACTCCGGCAGGAGGAACCTCATCTTCAAAGTACAGTAATCTTTAAATAGAGAAAGAATGAGTTATAGATTTTAAAAGATCAGGCTAAGAGATCACAATGCTTACATATTAAAGCAGTAAATCATGAAACGGTGTGCTGGTCATGCTTAAAGCATATTACTCATAAAAACAATGCAGTGTTAAACCTTCTACTACAATTACGGTAATACAGACTCAAGGAGCATATTCTTCATATTCCAGGTGAAATATTTCAATAATTTTGTGAAAGTAAATTCGCTGTAATTTACAGTATATTAAAAAGAATATTCAGTTGGTTCATGAACAATGGTGACTGTTTAATAATTTTTCATTCTTGTCTGCTATTTCATAGTAAAAACACTCGTTCACTATGTGTTGTAAAGGTTGTAGATACATTCTTAACATTTCCTCTGAACTGTATAATCTGATCTGATCAAATGAAATGGAAATAAGGGGCATGTCCTCTTCAAAGTACATTCATCTCTATTTAAAATATAGAATAAATTACAGAGTAATAAAGATCAAGTTCAAAGTTTCACCGAGTGAATAACACTTAAACAATGTCATTTTCGTTCCTCATTCCCATCTTTTACACCTGGGGCTTTTTAGAATTACGGCTAAAGGGAATACGTTTGGTTCAAAGTCTCATTATATAATTATAAAAGTGGTAGAAAACCTCTAAAATTTCATAAACATGAAACTCAGCATCTCAGTTAATCAGCAGGAAACAATGCATTATTTACTTTAGATCGCTTATACGCATTTGCTCATTCGACAATCTCGACAAATTTAAAATACATTTTATTACATGTTTGATTTTTCCTGTTCTATTGGTAACTTTCTTACCAATAATTCTTGATATCACATGAAACTGCAGATCTTTCTGCAGGAGAAAAGGACCTTTTTGTAGCCAAAATCCTGATTGTATCTCATCCCTCAAGCCACTATTCAAACTGGGAAGGACATTTCTACATAGTGTGTTCTTATGCCTTTGCACTACTCGTATCTACTCTTATCATATTGTAATTATTACAAGGTGTCGTATCAAACCTGATAAGCAGTTCTCAAAGTAAGGAAGAGCACCTTTTACAATTTACTCATGAACACATATTTTGTTTGCTCCTATTCTGTCTGACTAATTCAGTTGGAAGCTGCATGAGATTTTACCCTAATTTACCCTGCAGTGTTTTTACAAACATGACCAAAAGGGTAACTATTCGTAAAAGTAAAAAAAAGACATGTTTAAAATTTGGTCTTGGACAAATTACACTTGCTGTCATTCCAGAAGACCTCATGCTGTAAATATTGTGAAGCAGGAGCTTCAGAAGTTCTCAGGAACAACACTTCCTGCTCGTCATTTTGTTTTTGCTCATGACTGTTAGAACACATTCAAATTACATTGTGTTTGTAAATGAGAAAAGGTGAAGTATTTGAAGTACCACTAAATGCATGGGTGGAATGTTAATACTTCTACAGGGGATCCATTTTCTGGAACTTTTTCTAGATGTATATTAATTGTTTTATTATTAAGGTTTCCAGCAGCAGCACTCTAGTATGTTTTACTTGGTCACTATCCATGCTGAAATTTCAGAAATAAAACTTTAAAACGGCAACTAATATGCACATGTACTTATAAGTGTCACTGGAATATCCCACTCTGAGTATTTCAAACAAAATTAGTCACACTGTTCTCTTGATTACACAAGATAATTAAAAAATTTGGTGTCTCTTTTATAATTTTGTGACTATATACATTTTTTGGAATTTGTTGATCTCTGCAAGAGGGAAACCTACCATCCATCACAGACTATTCTTATAGTGTATTCTTAATGAAGCACCACAGATTTAACATCATAAACGAAAAACACTGATGCCATATTTAATCTAATACAACCATGGAAGTCAAGGGACCATGAGGTGAGACAGAAATAAATGAAGAATGTGAATTAAAAGTCCTGTGATTAATATTAAGAGCTGTTCTCAGTGCTTTTAGAAGAAAGCAAAGCAGAATAGAATGTTCAGGGAACTTACCTGCCACAGCAGTTCTTTTTTATATCCAAGTTTCTCTCTCTCTCTCTCTCTCTCTCTCTCTCTCTCTCTCTCTCTCTCTCCCTCTCTCTCTCTCTCTCTCTCTCTCTCT
>JBBMFX010042712.1:0-11512 GCA_037832545.1 Rhabdalestes septentrionalis
CACACACTTACACATACAAACATACACGCACACTTACACATACACACACATACACATATATACACAAACACACACACTTACACATACAAACATACACGCACACTTACACATACACACACATACACATATATACACAAACACACACACTTACACATACAAACATACACGCACACTTACACATACACACACATACACATATATACACAAACACACACACACATACTCAGGCACACACACACAAACACATATACACACATACACACACTCTCACACATACAGACACACATATACACACACATACTCTATCACACACACAAACACAAACTCACACACACACACACATTATAAACACATAACAACAAGCCTGATAAACCATGAAACTCTAAACCTGAGCCACCTGAGAAACGCCAAACCTGAGATACTGACGCAGCGCTGCTGCCTCCACTGCTGTTTGTGTTTCAGGGAGTCGCAGCTGTTTGTGGAGAAGTATGAGGGCGCTTTGGGGAAGGGCAGAGGGAGGAAACTCTACGCCTACAAGGTCATGATGAGGAAGGTGAGGGCTCCCAACCTGATGACTCAAATCTCAGTACCAACAGAAAAAATCTGTTTATGAAATGTGATCACTCGTATTTCTTGTAATGCGCATTTTTAGCAGCTTGGACAGTAGCGCTAGTTCATATTTAGGCTTGATACATTCATTTTAAAAGCCATGTTTCAGATGGTTTTTATAATAAGGCCACCATTAGCACACACACACACACACATTTATATGTATATTAGGGCTGGGAATTTAACGCGTTAATTAGATTAATTAATCACAGGAAAAGCGCAGCTGCGAGGCCACAGGGATCATGAAGCACAAAAACTTGTTTATTTCAACACTTTGCCCATCTGGAAAGTGGGTGGCAGTGGAGAACCTGCTCGTAGAGTCTGTAGGAGTCTGTAGGAGAGGTGTTGGACGAGCTAGAGGCAGCAGGAGAGGGGAAAATTTGGGCTGGAAGTAGCCATAGCATTAGCATTAGCTTCTCCATCCAGACCTTCAAATGGATGGAGGGCTGGAAATAGCGATGATAATGGTGTCTGGGTTTATTTTAGAAACGAGGAAGTGTATCAAAATTTACAACTGTCATATACTGTAACCTAATTCATAGCTTTGGTTCAATCAGTGATACAAATTTCATGACCATTGTAGTCAAAGTTATTGGCTTGTATTCAATAATAAATGTTAAAAATAAAACCCTGCTTTTTGTAACGTCTGTATGTATGTGCGATTAAATGCGATTAGATTAATAAATCGCCACACCATGTAATTAATTAGATCAAAAATTTTAATCGCTTGACAGGAAAATTTGTGAAAGGCCGTACGACGCTGAAGGTATCTCCTTTTGCTCAGCTCCCGTTCGAAATATTCATTCCATCTTAAAAGCTGCTCTCCAGGCGGCAATTTCGCCATTTCTTTACCTCAGTACATTCTCCCCTACAGACGAAATGGCGCTATTGCAGCCTGGAGAGCAGCATTTAAGGTGGAACGAAAAAATCTGCCAGCAAGCGGCAAAAACCATAAACCCACACCCCCCACACGCCGGTCCACGTCCGATAGTGCCGGCCCATGCACTACGAAACCAAACCCCTTAATTTTACCCCTTAATATAACCTTAATTATTTCCTTCATTTCCAGGAAAGTAAGGAAAATTAAGTGGAAAAGTGCACAGATTAAGTCTAATTAAGGGGTAAAACTACTGAACGTTTCCCTTATTTTTAAAATTTGCCCCTTAAATAACTGAGCCTCCTGAAGAAAGTGTCCTATGTTTAGGATTAAGGGGTTTCACACTCACACCTTAAATCCACTTTGAAGGTAAAATTAAGGGAACGGTTTACAAATTAATGGCCACTTAAATCAAATTTGGGTGTTTGGCATATTTTCAGGGGTGAATTAAGGTAGAGTTAAGCACATTTTAAGTACATTGTGTTTCATAGTGCTGGTAAATTCCCTTGTTGGTGGCTGTCCCTTGCTTTATTTGGAGAATGGGTTAATTGGTTAAATACAGAGAAAACTTTTCAAACTATACTCACTGTTTGCTGTGGCGTGTTCAGGTGTGACTATAAGGGGATAATACTATAGGTTTTTGCCCCTGCTCATTTCCACTGAAGTGAAAAGGAGTATTTCAATCTAGGCTCCTTTTTTAATTAGGCATGAATAAAAATAGGCAATCAGAACAGAGGTTATTTGCATGCATCATTCTTAAAGTGTTAAATTGTTTCTATGCAGAAATGCGGGTGGCGGTCATTGGAGCTGGGGTCATTGGCTTGTCCACTGCCCAGAGCATTTATGAGCATTACCACGAGAAAGTCAGTCCCCTGACCATCGAGATCTACGCTGATGTGTTCACCCCCCTGACCACCAGCGACGGAGCGGCGGGGCTGTGGCAGCCATACCTCTACGACAAGGGCAACATCCAGGAAACGTGAGACACTGTTACAGCGAGGGCCGGTCAAACTCCAGTCCAGGAGGGCACCATTACTTTCTCTCGGTTTAGTTACTTATACACTGAGCTGCAGCTGGTGCCTACATTCATTGGCCTTTTTATCAGGAACACCAACAATGTAGGTGCACTCATTGGAAATGGACCACCACAGGACCATCGCATTTCATTTGACCAGATGCTATTTAAAACATTCATTGGTTCATTTTAATTTTCTGTAACCCCTTAATCCTTACTAGGGTACCTGGAATCTATCCCGGGTTTTATCCCGGGCCGGGACTTACCTGTCAGTCCACCGCAGGACACTTTCACACGGTCCATTTAGAATCCCCAGTTCACCTGATGGGCAGGTCTTTGGGAGAAACACAGAGACAACCAACGCCACCATCAAGATAAACAGTCATAATAACACAATGTGATCCAAAATATGGGGACATCCCTCTTAGTTACTGAGTCCAGGTGTAGGAGGTATAAACTAAAATCTCCATAGACAAACAGTGTGATTGGGTTGGGTTGTACTGAAGAGCTCAGTGACTCCTTTGTTGGAGACTGACACCATTGACACAAGTCAGTTCCACCCTGCTCGAGCTGCCCCTGCCAAATGGAAGTGCTGTTATTGTGAAATAGGAGAAACATCTACAATCCTGTCGCCATTATTCAATACAAGGCTGCTTCTAAAAGCAACAGTAGCATGTGACCAGCTACTGTTCAGAATAAGACAATCGTGATGGCCTTATCATCGTTACTGTGATTGGACAAATATGTAATAATTATATTTGTGCTATTTTTTTATTCTAATTTTTTAACAAAATGTATGAATACATTAGCTCATTTTGACTGCTTCCAACATCAACTTAGAGAACGGACTCTTTAATTGCTGCCTAATATATCTCACTCTTTACAGGTGCCATGGTAATGAGATAATCAACATTAATAAATTCACCTGTCAGTGGTTTTACTGTTGTGGCTAAGCGGAGTAACTGCAAATCTGTGTGGTGTACATGTATAGTAGGCGTTTCTGTTAAAATGGCCTTGTACATATGAGGTACATGTATCTATTACACTGCAAACTCAATGTTCATCAGTTAATTAGAAAACTTGGAGGTTCTGAGATGCCGAGGGCCCTCCAGGAGTCTATGGGTTTGGCAGACAGACCTTTTTTGGACCGAATGAAGTTTGCATGGTGATTTAGTTTCCATCCGGTTTGTCTGTGTGTATGTTTATTTTCACTGAAAGCAGAGGTTTCTGGGTAGATGTCAACTCATGTTTTCGGGAAAAAAAAAATTCAATTCAGTTTCCTTCGGAGCCATGTTAAACTCTTCCCAAATCCTGAAACAGTGGACGAGTGGGGGAATGACTTTGTCTGAAGTATTTTGTACTTTTGTCTGTCACCAATTCCCCCGTCAACAAACAGTTTCAGTTTTATTTTGTCCATCTGCAGTCGCCCCATATACAAATATCTTGTTATGTTTAGTCAATTGCAAACGTCTGAGTTTATTAAAAATACAACCCACTAGAAATTGTATTTGCCACCCAGTGTTTATTGCCACCCAGAGTTTTGCTGCCCAGAGAAATATTGCCACCCAGAGTTTTATCTCTGACAATTTTAGGCACAACCTGCTAATCCAGTCTAGTCGAAAAAGAGCTTTAGAGTAGTTGCAGTAATAGACAGCGACAGGGCATTTTTCATTATGGGCTACAAAACCAGGCTGATTTGTCTGGCAGCAGTGACTCTCCTTACAATCAGTTTACAGATCATTGGTAAAAGGGCTTGGAATTGACTTGTACCATCTGATTTTATGTCGGTGTTCCACAGAAAATGGAACAAAGAGACGTTTGATTACCTCCTGAGCTCCCTCAGCTCTCCAGAATCGGTTAAAATGGGCATATTCCTCCAGTCCGGCTACAACCTGTGCACGAAGCGAGTGCCGGTAAGAACATTCTCCTTCCTGCCATGATTGTGTTATGCCCTTCTTCCAAAAGAAATAAGAAGCCTATGTAGTTGGGATGGTGGGGGCCTAGAGGTCATGGGTTCGAATCTTACCTTTAGTACACCACCACTGGGTTCCTGAGCAAGACACTTACCCCCAAGTTGCTCCAGGGAGACTGCCCCCAATAGTTAGAGAATGGACGTCACTTTGGATAAAAGCATCTGCCATAAAAGTAAATGTAGTAAAAAGCCAAGAAATAGGAAAAATACTTTAACGCTGTTTCTTATTGCAGGAGCCTTCATTTAAAGATAGTGTATTGGGTTTTCGAGAGCTCACCCAACGCGAGCTGGATATGTTTCCAGGATACAGGTCGGTGTCAAGAATCAATGTTGAATAATCAACTTTATAATGATAGGTTTAGGAAAAAAGATCAGGTTTGCACAATTGGCACCTTTCCCCAGGTGCAGATGATCAGGAAAAGCCATGTTGGGTGTCCAAATTTGGCTTTTTTGTAATATAAGCTTGTAATCGGGATTAAACTGGGCCAAGGATACATTCTTGATAGTCAGGGCTGTTCAGATGTCTTCTATGGTCGAGGCTTCCCGGGGTACATTCTTCATGTCATATAACCCTTTATCCCCCTCCACCTGCCCCATTGGAAAAATACTATCACATTATCAACCATTTTACCATTGTCCAAATTTCACTTCATTTTGCCATTGTCCCAATATCCCCACTCTTGCTTGGAACTGGGTCATGTTCTTAAGTAATCTCTAAAGGAAGCTTTCCACAGGCATGCAGGAATCGTGCTGTACCTAAACAGAACTCTCTCCATCCATTTTATGACCGTCAAAGTTGTTTTTCTGTCTGAGCTGTGTTTGTAATTTGAGTTTGTACAAGTTTTATCAACATAGTTTAGCCGTGCAACAAAAACCTATCCCAACTAACTCGTTAGCGATGGCCTGCTACACCTTCGCATTTCTCACAGCGATACATTTGTTAGTTTGTTCCTGCAATTTTTCTGCATAGAGTAAAAAAATACAACGACCATGTTGTAATGACATTTCGGCCAATCAGAAAGCAGTAATGCAGTCAGCTTGGCCAAAATATTTGGAAAAACCTTTGTTCACATGACGGCATGGTTATTGTGCCAGTGGAAACACACCATAAAAGATAAACTGGACCAGAATGTCCTACAGTGTGAGAAACTACATAAGTCTACTTGAGATTACTCATGTCCCAAGCTACATTAGCCATTGTGCAAATCTAAGAAGAAAAACCTCACAGGACACCAAATGTTTCGTGGTAAGGGGTTAAATCTAGGGTAAGCGATATGATATTGAAATGATGTGTATGTTTTTCCACTGAGCAATCACTTTAAAGCTGTGGTCAGAACTATATGCTCATTTGATCCTCAGGTGTAATCTTGAATTTGCTATGATAGACTCTGGAATGGTCATTGATGACTCCAGATGAGGTACAAAACCGTACCCAGTCTGAACAGAGGACATTCCCATACTGTCGGGAGCAAAAGTTTGGACCAAATGACACAGTTTGATGAATATGAGCACTTTTAATATTTAGGAAAATCACAGACATTAAACGCAGAGTGACATAACTTTTTTACAGGCCTGAAAATCAAAACAAAGCTTGACCAGGGGTGCCCAAATTTTTGCATACTGTTGTATATCAGATAATTTCATGAATGATGTTTACAATTATGATTGATTTGTGCTGCTTTACCATTAAAATATTAGAATGTGTGTGTTGTTCTCAGCTTTGGTTGGTTTAACACGGCTCTTATGGTGGAAGGGAAGACCTACCTGCCCTGGCTCATGAACTGGTGAGGGTATTGTTCATCCTCAGTGACATTTAAGCCATGCAGAACATTTGCATGGTCCAATAAACCATGAATAAATTGCTAGCCTCAGCTCAAAGTTTTCATTTTTGGTCACTTATGCTTTGGCACTGAAGGCCAAAGCAACAGCTACTGTTTATAGAGGAAAATGTAGATTATAAAGGATAATCAACCATAATAAACTATAATGAAGAATACTAAGCTTGCAATAGTGACAAATGTGCTATATTTTACAGTAGGACATTCCGTCTCCTTGTCATTTTTGGCATAATAAACATCATATTTTGCTTTTTGTGTCCTCTTGTACAGGTTGTCACAAAGAGGCATCAAGTTTTACCAAAGGAAAATCAATTCATTCAAAGAGGTTGGAGTGTTCTTCTTCACAACACACTCTTAACATCACTAGCAAATCCTTGGATTGTGGATTAAAGGCCCATGTCACTTAAGACCAAATGATAAAATTATTGTAGTACAGAAATGCTGGTAAATTTAAAGCTAACAACGTTCCCAAGTCCATATGTCCATATTGGACTTGTTTTGAATGGATTGTTTTTGTGATGTCACAGCAGTTTAGCCCCACCCATTCATGTGTTTTGGCCCAGAATGAGGAACAATAAGGCCAGCTGATCGGAACCAAGGTTATTTGCGTACACTAGTCTTAAAAATGTTTTGCATTACAAATAAAGCAAGCCAAACACGAGCTGCTTGATGTCAGGGCTAAAAGTGGGCCGCAGCCAACCTGACCGCGTCACTGCTTTCTGAATGGTTGAAACATTATGACAACGGAAGGAATCACATATGCCATGTTTACAATTGCAAAAATATAATAAAATGTTTTCTTACTAATTTTTGCAATCTAAAACAGCAAATACCTTATGCTAGTTTTGCTGTTTCATTTTTCAGCAGGGAAAAGCAAACAATGAAGAGAAAAACACATATTGTGAACCCCCTTAAGCAAGTCTCTTATGTCGTATTTCTCCCCTTTTGCCAAGTAGCTGGCAGACGGCGGTGCCGACATCATCGTCAACTGCTCTGGGGTCCGAGCGGGTGACCTGCAGCCTGACCCTGAGCTCACTCCAGGCCGAGGGCAGATCATCAAGGTCAGGATGAAGAGGTGGTGCTCATTAGGATACGGTGATAGTTTGGCGAACACATTTTTTGGGTTCTTTTTGACCTGTAGCTGCACTGCTGTTAAGCTGAAGTGTTGGAAAACCAAACTCCTTAATTTTACCCCTTAAAATGACATTAATTCTGATCTTAATTTCCCATAGAGGAAATGAAGGTAAGTTAGTGGAAAAAGTGCACAGAGGAAGGCTGATTAAGGGGTAAAACTACAGAATTTTCCTCTTAATTTTTCAAACCTCCTGAATTAACACATTGCATTTAAGATTAAGGGGTTTCATACTCATGCTTTAAATGTAATTATAGTAAATTTAAGGTGTCAGTCTCACAAATTAATGGCCACTTAATTGAAATGAAGGGGGCTGGTGTATTTTCAGGGGTAAATGTAGGTAGAGTTAAGCAACTTTTACATACATATTGTTTTGTAGTGTTATGTGCTTGTTTTAGTTTAGTAGAGTCAACAGTTTTGAGCATCATCAGTCACAATTCAAATAGATTTACTTGTGCGGTTTCTGAAGTTTGCAAGTAACCAACTTGACAGTGTTTGAAGCATGCCGGTAAATGCTGTGTGCCATGTACCTTGAAATTGGGAGGTTGGAATTGTCAATGATATCACACTAGGTTTATCGCATTCCAAATTGCATTGGAATTGGTTTTAGCCAAGTTAGCCACTGCTAGCCATGTGTTTACTACAACTTTTACTGCAGCTGCTGCAGATTGTGCTTATTGACATCATGTGATGTTCCAGTTTAAATTGCCCAGTACACCAGAAGATTTACACTGCCTTCAAGTTTGCTTGGAAATATTGTAATTGTGAGTTCCAAGCACAGGAATAATCAAGTTACCAGGGCCTTCGATTTTTTGAAAATGGAAGTAAATTTGACCATTTTGTCATCTGTGAACACACCACAGAACACAGTGTGAACAGCACTAAATACTTTGTCTGCTTTCAACGCATTGACCAAGTGAAGCAGTGGGCAGAAAATGTTTAAGATTTACAAAGGTCTTACATTAGTATTTGTCCTTCTTTTACCTTTAGGTAGATGCTCCATGGATAAAACACTGGATACTGACACACAATTTTGAAAAGGGAGTTTATGATTCACCTTATATCATCCCAGGGTAAGAAGCTTTATGTACATTCACGGGTTAAAGGACTAGTTTGACTTAAAATGCAAGCGTAGTAGTGGAAAGCCAATAGCCAGCATCTTTGTATTGTTATATTATAAAGTTGAGTCAAACTGCTCCTTTAAGAAATTCCAATTGCTAAAGAGGCGCTGTGTTTGCAAACAGAGCTGTGTACTAAGCAGGTCTTATTTTTGCCCTTCTTTAGGAGTCGTCTGGTGACTGTGGGTGGAATTTTCCAGCTGGGAAACTGGAGTCAGCAGAACAATTCCGTCGACCACAAAAAAGTGTGGGACGAGGCCTGCGAAATAGAGCCCAGCCTGAAAGTAAGGAAACTTCACTAGATTTTCTTTAGTCATGAAACACATAATTGGGAACAGGAGCTTCTTTTCTTCCAAGTGGGACTGCATTTCTTTTTTATTGATACAGGAAAATTCCTTGCCTTACCTAATTACAGAAAGAGTTTCATTGTTGTCTTTGCTTCACTCCCGGTTTGTTCAGTTTTACTTTGTATAGGTTTTAAGGGACACTTGCTTTTGTGCAAGAAGAATTTGTTCAAGAATTTAAACACTGTTAAAAGCCTACATTTAACTCAGCCATAAATACTGCCCCTATTTGTGGCCATATTTTCAGCCAGCATTGCTTTGGCCATGCCCTAGATATACACCTAGATATACACCTAGATATACACTACAAGGACAAACGTATTAGGACACCTGACCATTACACATACAGTGACATTGCATTCAAATAAATAGACTTTAATATGGATTTGGTCCCCCTTTGGAACTTTAACAGCTTCTTGGAAGTTTCTCCAAAAGATATTCGAGTGTTTCTCTGGGAATTTGTTCCCATGCATTCTATAAAGTGTTTATTAAGTCAGACACTGGACGAAAAGGCCTGGCTCATGCAAAAAATGCTGCATGTTTTCTTGGCGTTAATTTCTGCCAAAGTCAACATTTTCTTGCCATCAATATTTTTGTCCTGCCGAGCGTGAAAAAATGCCGATAATGTGTTAACATGGCATTCGGTTGACATTCTGGAAGACTGAATATGTCCCATGATTCAATTGTTCTAGAAACTGAAGTTTTGAAGAAAATTTTAAAACTACAAATCCCAACATAATTACATATAATTACAGCCCCACGAGGTGAATACACGTAACTAAACAATGGGCTGCAGGCTGGTGTTTGAACAGAATGATTCTAGGGGCCCAGCACTGACATGGGGCCCTGTTAGGGGCTAGTAATATTATCTTAAAAAAGGGGGGGGCACTGATTCTAATATTTCATGGGGATCTTGGAATGGTACCCCTGTGAAAAGTCTGGGTTACTCTAAACTGTGTGTTTCATTCATGTTTTACCACATAGTTGGCTGCAGTAGGCTATTTATTATTATTTGGTACTTGCATTTCCATTGTTTATGCTGTGTTTTGGAGTATTTATGAAATTACTAAACTACTATAGTACTTTATCATACATTTTAACAACAAGATAATTTAAGGATGACAGTAAAGGTACAACAGTGATAGCAAAATGGAAAAATTATTAGCAAAAGTTATTAGAGGAGGGCTGTTATCATTAGATGAACTAGGTTGTAGACAGTCTCTCCCATCAGAACAGCCTAGCTGAAGCATCAGCACATGTGTAAAATGACTCAAATCTGAGGGACTACAGTTGAGCCTCAGAAACATGAAAGTTGGAGGGACAGAAATGTGAAAGGTTAGCATAGCATTAATACTGGCCCTTTGCCAAAAGAAGTGTAGACAATAAAACTCATACTAGAGAGTAACGTTGGGTAAACAGTGTTGGGGTGAGGCTAAAATTGAACCTGTTCTGTGGTTTCTGGAGCTGTAGTGTGTTAGCAAAAGTAGCAATAGCTTAGTTAGCATGCTAAACATGCTAGGCACCCCTTACATCTTTACATCTCTTTCTCTATCTCTCTGTAAGCATGCCCGGATCGTGGAGGACTGGACCGGTCTCAGGCCGGCACGCAGTAAAGTGAGGCTGGAGAGGGAAAGCATGCGATCTGGACCGTACACATTTGAGGTACATTTTTAAATAACCAGTTTAGTGTTGTGTTGTGAATGGCAAGATGAGTATTGTTACAATAAGAGATGCCTGGTGAATTTACTCACTGTCAAAATGGACCAAAATCCTGGAGATATCTTGTATTTTAGTACTTATGACCTCTCTTTATCTACTAACATTAAACAGGGCATTTTCTGGCTGCCTAATAAAAAACAATACTGGCTGAAATTCTGCTTTCAACTTAAGCATTTCTGGACAGGGTTAAGTGAAGATACATGACTGAGCTGTTTTTTGTCACATCACATAAACAATAATTCAGAACAGGAGGTTTTTGCAGTTTAGCTTCCATATAAAAGACTAGGGAGTGAGAAGTATGGTTTTAAACTTAAACACTATTGAGAAAATATAACAAAAAAATATCTATATGTGTCAGGTCATCCACAACTATGGCCATGGAGGCTTTGGTCTGACCATCCATCGAGGCTGTGCTGAGGCAGCTGCCCGACTTTTTGGAGAGATCCTGCAGGAGAGAGGGTGGCAAAATAATCCGAAACCTCGACTGTAATACCAGAAGATTTTTACCGTTAGTTTCTATCCAGCTTGCCATTTATTATCAGCAGTTTTAAGACATGTCTTTATTGATCAATTGATTTTCTTTTTTTTTTGTCATTCAGTGTGGACTGATATGAACATGTATAGAAACAACCATGCAACAGAAAATTATATAGTTGGTTTCCATTATTTAGCCAAATAAAGGTAACAAAACAACAAACCACCACTGCCAGTCATAGGAACCAATTCATGGGACAGCTGACCTCTGAAGTCTTTATCTTCCCTGAAATGTTCCTGAACAATGTTTGCAGTTCTTTGGGAACCCCAGCTAAACCCCCAACCATCCCCCCTCCCCCGCCCCTCCCCCCGTCACATGCTCAAGTTCAGGAGGAGATTCTGACCTTGTTTGCG
>JBBMFX010042720.1:0-11511 GCA_037832545.1 Rhabdalestes septentrionalis
GCACCTTCAGCAGCTCCTTGTGCTCCATGATGGCTCTGAAATAGAGGAACACAATTCATGTCAGCCTCAGGTGGACTCGGGGGGGTGGATGTGAGGGGGGGGGGGTAAGTGGGTCTGACAGGCCACAATACGGTTTAACATTTTCTTCAAAGGTGCATGAAAATCAGCCCAGACAAGAAGCTGGTGTCCTCTTCCGGAGCGAAGAAGGGCATATTCAACAGGCTGTGCTCTCAGCTCCAGAAGTTTGGACAGGAAATTTGTAGTGAGTGTGAAAACGATGCCCCCTCCTTTCCCATGATGCAAAAGAGGTCCTGGAAAGAATTATAGGGATGGTTTCCCAGACAGGGTTTAAGCCTACCTTTCCTTTTCAATGGAAAATCTCTATTCACAGCACTACATAATTTAGAATTGGGCTCAATCCCTGTAAATTATACTCCATTTTAACTCAATCATTCCCTCCCATTTGGGATGATATATTAGTTTAAGAATTGCATTTACATGGAACTCTGGAGTCATTTCCTCTTTTACAGTTGCTACTCTTTTATCTTCATCTGGATGGACTTTTCCTCTCCCTCCTAATCTGAGGAAATTACACAACAAATTATCCACCATTTACTGCCCAGTTCCCACAGGGTCCTGAAATCCTAACAGTTGAGAAATTGAGACAAAAAACGGCTTTAAGTTTTTAAAACTGACATAAATGAATCTGGGTTATTGAAAGTGCCTATTTATGTATTTTTTGCATTAAATCCCCCTTCCCGAGTGTTACGCTACTTTGTGATGTCTGCAAATGTGTCCTCAAAGGGAGAGTTTTCTCATTCATTGTGCATGCAGTAATTTAATACATTTATCTGCTTATTCTGGTCAACTAGTTCAATAAATGTAGAATTCATGTGTACTGAATATAGCTCTCTGCGATTAAAAAGTATACAAATAGATGGCAAGCAACATGGTAATGCATTTAACTTTATCATCACTCACGCTGAATCGTCTCTCTCAGGTGAATCTGCTTCTGTGAAGGGACAAACCAGAACAGCACAGAAAAGACAGAAGAGCCACACTGAAATGCGACCAGAGGATGAGGATAAGGATGGTAAACATTCTGGGATTTTTTTTTTTTCAATATTTTAATTTTTAAAGGCAGATTAATTAAACTGCTCCTAATCTGATGAGAAATGTTGAGGCGCAAAAATATTGACTAACAAGAAATAAATATCTGGGAATGAGTGGGAGTTCCCTCTTAGAACTGAAGAATATTTGAGAGAGTATGGCACAAATGGGAATATATGTTTTCGTGCAAAAGTCTGCAAGAAAAGATAAAAAAGGTGTGAAGGAGTTCCAACCACTCAGCATTCAGCAGCAGTATACTGATCACCGCCTGATCACCTGGATTTATCTGCACCTGTTTATTCATTCATTCAGGTCTTAAGTTAAATGACCTTTGTTCTGTTTTAATATGTAGGTCACTGTGTGACTTAACAAAAAAAAAAAAATAGTTGGTCAGGTTCATGGACTTGGCTGAAAATGAGACTTTCTGGAAGCCTGTCTGGCTTTTTGGAACAATATTAAGAAATGAGGTGTTGCTTAAAACCTGCACAATCCTCTGTATGCGTGAAATATTATATAAACCCTATATTTGCATATATCATATGCTGGATAATGTGTGTGATTCTAGGTCATTTCTGTATTGCACCAAAATGATATGTTACATCACAGGCTGAGTCTGGGCTCTAAATATTAATATCCATACAGAAGGTTCATGCTCATGGTAAATATAGAATAAATGAGGTTATTATTTGTACAATAAGTTCTTCTTTTTGTCATTCAACAGTAAGTGTGTAACTGTGGCTTTGGCTGTGTCTTATCCTTGAACTATAGTATATTGTGCTCAGTTGAATGAACAATGTTGAGGAAGGGGAGTTTAGAGAGAGATTATTCTCTCGCTCACACTCAAAATGTACCTGGAGAGGAAGCTGGGAATTGGGTGGAATCATACTAACCATAAGATTCTCCAGTGAGAATCCTTTCAAGCCTTGCTGCATTGTCTGAAAGAGACTAGGGTATGAGTAGGTAAATTGATCTATCTCTCTATTTCTCCCTCAGATGACGAGTGGCCAACATCTCCTAAGCAACAGAGCGGGCAGCAGCTGAGGGAGGACGAGGAAAATGCAAAGCAGAATTATGAAGCATGGAAGAGAAAGATCTTGGAGAATGCTCTTAAGGCCAAGGCTGCCAAATCGTAGTTGCAGAGACTACCGTTAGTTTTGGTTTATTTTATGTAAAAAAAAAATTCTGTTTTATTTTAACTGTAATTGGCATTCCCATTGTCCAGTGGCTCCACATGTTAAACGACACACATGATGGACAAGAGGCATGTGCAGGTATGCCCCTGCTGCCCACACTGCGTCATTTGATTGCATTCAGTGGAAGAATGATGAATGTGTGCAAGCAGTCTGGCAGCCCACCTTTGTGCTGCTTGCAGAGTGTTACATTGTCCATGTGGGATGGTGCAGGATGATCAGTGCAGAGTCAGATGCTTTTAATCAGGTGTTTTATATCTCATTACATTCAACTGTCATTTACATTATATGTTGTGATGAGGCGGTCTGAAATCAACACAGTCTACCTGCAGGGCCTGTTTTCTCAGGCAGGATGAGCTGTGAAACTGAAGAATCTCCTCCTGGACAACAGTGTTCATATACTTCCATATTATTGTAATAAAAGCAAAAATGCTTTTGATTTTTGGGCTGATGTCATTCATTCAAGCCACTCCAGCTTTATTTGACCACGGAGAAAACAAGTAAAAAGTACTTGATGATTCATAATTAATAGTATGTATAATGAAATTACTACTAATTATAAAAATGTTTAAACAGTGTTTCATATCCAAACAGAAGTAACTTAGCAGTTGTATCAAACTCATTGATTTAAACCAGTTTAGTTCAGCTAACAAGCAACAAACAGCATACACAATATTAACAATAAATTCCATACATTAAATAAAACCAATAACATCACAAAAAAAAAAAAAAAATATTTCCTGAGATACAATTTGGGCAGTGAGATTTTTTCGGATGATCTTTTGGTACTAAAGAATTTGCATTTTTATAATTGGACTGCCACTCAGCAGTCTTCATTTTGGAACAAAACTGCTTACACAGATGAGAATAGAATTTATTATTCATTGATCTGTAGTTGTGAACCAGTTCAGTCAGTACTAGAACAGTACTGAATTTCAATAGCATATGTGAGCAGTGAAAAATGGGCTGTAAAAATGGCAATTTCAATATTTAATGGGGTCGAGTATCAGAACCAGAAAATAAGAGAACTTTATTGTAAATGAAATTTTTTACTTGTGTTCACCTGTTAAATGAGCATCATTTTTTAATATATGTTATTACTGCTTGAAACAGCTTTTAGAAACTGGTCCAGGACCAATGGTCAGCATAAGAATTTGGTTAGTTTACATCAGGTTTGTGGACAACAATGTAGGAACCTTGGTGCATACAGTACTGTTTAAATGTCTTGAACCACCCCTTATTTGTTTATATTTTGGTCTGAATAACCCTGCTGGTGCAAAAATACTATTGTATGTCAGTCAATCTGTTGACATATTGAGTAGATTGAATGAAAGAAATGGGAACAACTTTAATGTGACAGGCTGCCTAAAGTACCTAAAGAAACAATGTGTCTATGTAAAGGTGTTCCAACCACTGACCATTCAGCTCCACCAGTATACTGATCACCGCCTAATGATCTGGAATCATTGGACTTAAGTTTATGTACTCTGCATGAATGATTCATACGTAGGTCACCAAAAAATATTCCTGGTCAGGTTCAGGGCCTTAACTGAAAATAGGTGTCTCTAGAAGTCCTTCAGGAAGCCTGGAGAACTATTCCGCAAGACTACATTAAAATACAACAAAGTCTGGATCCTTGGAATAAAAATAAGAAGAAATGAGAGGTAGTTCAAGACTCACACAGTTTGCTGTAAATAATGTGAACTGTCCAAAAACTTCCACCCTGCAGCATTAGAGACCTAATTTAGTCTTTCTTTTGAATACAGGCCTTAGTCTAACATTGGTGTTAGGTCAGCAGCAAATATATCTTCCTAATTATGTCACATAATGTGACTTTTTTTAATCATTTATTGTTTATTTACTGTTTACACTTGGCCGCCCTTGAGCAATATACCCCGTAAATTTGCCCTTTAATCTCCAAATGCCAAAAGTGTCTCTATTACTTGCAGTTGAACAGATCATCAAAAAAATTTTTTTAACCGTTCCCAAGGAAAGAAGGCTAATTTTGGTGACAGGGATGAGGCATTAGAGCCCTAGAAAAAAATCCTTCACAGAAGGGAGAATAACGCAATGACACTCAACTCTCTGTGATATGTACAGTTTCACACACTCTCAGACGTACAGCAGTGCAGGTTTGTTGATTAGATTTCAAGTTGATGTTAATGTGGATACTGACTGTGCCGCCCACTCTCTAAAAGTTCTCCATGGCATTCAATAGTATCTTGGGTCATTCTGATGCTGATTGTCCATGCACATTTTGGCAAAAGGAGACGGAGAGAAGCTTTGTGCACAGAAGCTTCAGTTTCCTTGTGTTTCAAGCAGAGCTGACAGTTCGGTTCTGCTGAAACCTCCTCAGCCGATTGGCAGCTGCCACTGCGTGGAAGTGTTTCTGCAGCAATGAAGAGTTATTTGTGAACCCATTTGCAAAAACTGCACACAGTCTATAAATTAAGAATGTACTGTAGTGTTGAAACACACACACAAACACTTTATCGGTTTGTCAAATCGACCTTGTGTCTACACTTATTGGCCTTTTTGGCAGAAACACCTCCCACTTTTAGGTAGATTTTAGCTGTAATGTACCTGTAAGGACCTCAGCTTTTCAGCCGGCCTTTACCCACCCAAAATGAAGAGGGACCACCGTTGACTAAACAATTTTCAGCAGTTACATCTGCCCCTGAGTTAATGTAGTATAAAAAAAGTTAAAAATACCACCATGTCCAATACACTCATACCAGTACCACACATGCTACATTATCACTGCTGTAACACCCAAGTGATAAATGCTCAGGGCTGGTCTTAATGTGGGCTCTTTCCATTAATGGATGGCACAGGTGGGCACTGATCAATTCTGTAGCATATGGTGAGACATGAATTTCAGAAAGTGCACCTACACTGCCAGTCAAAGGTTTTTGCACACACTGAGCTTTTTTACATTTGCATGTTTCTGACTTAATATTTACTAAATAAACACTAATGTTTTGCTAGCAATGACATTTACAGAATGTTCATTTCAATTCCAGTATTACCCAGTAAATGTCATATTTTCTATTCATCACTACTGAACGACAAACAGCAACCTAGTATATTTTCAACTGTTAGATATTTTATGATCTATTAATTGACAGCCAGTGTGTTGAAAAAGTAAATTAGAGCATTTGAATTAAAAGCCCAGTCTAGGATTTGACACTGCATCACCACAAAACCAGAAAATAGGATATTAGACACTCCATGTTATAAAGGAAATAGTTCTTAACAAGAATAATATCTACCGTTTAAATAAATGGACAAGTGGTGCAAACCTGTGGTGTGCAAAACTCCTGACTACTACTGTATATGGTGTATTTAATAAAGCTGTGTGGACACTGTATTAATTGCCTTGCAAAATATCCCCCTTGGCATTCTTATACCCCTACAACCTGGAAATTAAAAGGAAAAAATTCAGTATGGAATTTGGTTGGCGCCTTCTCTGCATGGGGTGCGGCATGTTGGGTTCGGCACCTCTCTCCGTCACTAGCTCAAGCACTAGTGTAAAGTTTACTCAAGTGAAGTGTACATTAGTTACGTATCTGTTAGTTATATCCATCTACTTCAGAATTTTCTGCTCCTTTGCACATTCCTTCATTGTAATTGCACAATTGATATTTGTTTCACATCTGCACACACTTTACTTTATTTCATTTATTTATTTTTCTTAAAATCTTTCTTTTTAGTATTTATATATTTTAACGTTAGTCTTTAATCTTTAATTGTATCTTACTTTACTAATTTACTTTTAACTCGGCATTTGTTTGCGGACAGCAAAATAAGAATTTCATTGCACAGAGAAATGTAATTTCTTTTGTACACATGACAATAAACGCCTTGAATCTTGAATATTGAATCTGGAATCTTGACGGAGAAGGTCTCAGATTTAGAGGAGCGCATCCGGACCTTAACTAGGGATAGAAGATGAAAGTCTGGTGTATTGTGAGACAATCTGGCTGCCTTAGGGGAAGAGAGCTCGCCTACGATTCCGTCTGTAGAGCCCTTGCATCAGGGCAATTGGGTCATGATTAGGAAGCATAATCACAAGAGCTTCCCAACACGAGCACCACTCTCCTCCTCCTGTTCATGTGTCAAACATGTTTGCCCTCCTCAGTGAAGCACCACCTGAGAAGTCTGTTCAAATTTTCTGGTTATAGGTGATTCAGTTCTTCGACACGTGAATTTACCTACTCCTTTAGGGCTCCAGCAAAAAATGACTCTTAGGTGTACACCGGGTGCCAGAGCATAGCACATTGCAGAGAACCTGAAGCTGCTAGCTAGCCATAGGTATTAATGGAAAGTGTTTCATGTTTGGCTAAATGATATTCTTCTGCGGCAGTCAGAGGTCACAAAGGCTAGTTTTAAAGAGGTGTGCAAATTAGCCCAGACTATGTCTGAGGCAGTACTATGCTCTAGCCCCATACGGCATGCCGAAATTATTCAATTATTATACTTCCAGTAAGTTCAGCATTTTAGATCTAAACTAAAGTTGGGACTTTTAAACATAAGACCGCTCACCCCTAAAACTGCTCTAGTGAACAAATTAATAACTGATCAGAATACTCTAGGCTTTACAGAGACCTGGAATAGATCTGATTTGCACAGGATCCTCTAAAATATGCATTTACTTCAATCCTAGGTAGAGTTGGCTTCACCCACCATGTAACAGGGCATACTCACTGCTGTGGCCATACACTCGACCATATCTTGACCTCAAATGCTCAAAAAAAGTCAGACAGAAATGGCTCCCTAGTATATTGATCAAACTCGTGCTTTAAAGCAAAATGCGCATAGACTAGAACTCAAATGGCAGTTGACTAATTTGGAATCTTTCCACACCACCTTGAAGGAGATCCTTAGAGACTACAACTTACATGCTGAATCTAATAAAAATAACCACATGTTTCTGTTTAGTACTATTTCTAAACTAACCAGGGGGTTGTAGAACCACAGCTAACTGCAAATATTTCTAGTGGAGTTTTTATTGACTTTTTCAATAATAAAGTAGAGATAATAAGACAAGAAATTCAGTCTTGCCAGCCGATTAAGCAGACACAGATACTGTTTAATCTCAGCTGTAGTCAAGAAATTGTCATCTTTTAATCCAGTCTGACAAACAGAATTCTCTGCAATTATTCTCTCTTTAAAATTCCTTTACCTGTTCCCTCGACTATATAGTCCTACAAGCTTGCTTAAAGAGGTCCTACCAGGAATCATCAGGCCTCTCCTATCAGTATTACATTCTTTGCTTAGTATTGGTTATCTACTGAAATTAGCTGTTATTAAACTGCTGTTAAAAAACACTCCTTGATCCATGCGAGCTCTCTAACTATCGACCAATCTCTAACCTTCCATTTATATTTAAGATCTTAGAGAAAGTTGTGACCCAACAGTTATACTTTTCACGATACAAAAGCCATTTATATGATAAAATTCAATCTGGGTTCTGGCCTCATCATAGCACAGAAACAGCTTTAGTAAAGATAATAAATGATTATTTACTTTCTCTCTGCTGGTTCCGCTTGACTTTATCACAGCATTTGTCACGACTGACCAAGCTATTGTACTGCACAGACTAGAAAACCATGTCGGAATTACTGGAACTTCCTTATCCTGGTTTAGATCATACCTGACCGACTGCTATCAGTTTGTAAGAGTTAACAGGGGAATCCTCAGCACCCAGTAGAGTCAAATATGGTGTCCCACAAGGTTCTGTTATAGGACCACTTTTATTACATTTACATGCTGCCCTTGGGAGAGATTTTTCGGAAACATGGGATTAGCTTTCACTGCTATGCAGACAATACACAGTTTTATATCTCTGCATCTCTAAGGCATGATGCTGCCCCTACAATACTTCACTGAGGGGATGGTGTTCTCTGCATGATCAGACATATTGTTGTCCTTGATGGCTAAAAAGTTCTCTGACCACAGAACCTTTGTGGAGGCTCCAATACACCTTCTGGCAAATATCAAAGAGTCTGCCTTTTTTCTGAGCCACTCTTTAATGAAGCCCAGCACTGTGCACTGAGGGCTTATAGTGGTCCTACGGACAGATATTCCCATCTTTGCTGTAGAGCCACCTGGCTTATTCAGGGTTATCTTTGGCCTCTTGGTTGCTGCTCTCCTTTCCCAGTGTGTGAGTTTTGGTGGACAATCCTCTGTTGGCAGGTTTGCTGTGCTGCCATATAGGACTGGGCAATATGGCCTAAAATCTATGTTGCGGTTTAATTTAAAGCATGTATGGCAATGATATATTGCGATCCTCTGTAAGTATGTTTAGAAACAGTCATTTGGACATACATACATACACCTGACTCCTTAAACCCAAACCAGGTCTATATAACCGACATTGCACTGGTCTTCTCCTCTCAGCGTGTCAGCTTACATCTGCTGCCCAGCTTGATAACATCATCAACATGCGCTATCGCAGTATGCCGGTATAGTGAAAATCTCTACCTTAGGTGCCATAATCTCTCCATTTTGGCCCTTACTTAGTATATTGCACTAGTGTTGACTCCTGGGACTATCAGGACAAGTTTTTATATACTGAGATTATTTGACATTTAAATTGCTCACAGGTGGATCTAATTAAGTGGTTTTTGATGTTAGTGGTTGGGGCTTCAAAACAAAAGGGGGTGAAAAAATATGCACACACCAATTTTCAGTTATACATTTTTTAGAATAATTTAAAACACGTTTTCCCCCTATAAACTCCATTAATCTGTCATTTGTTTTCTAGGTCCATCATTTAAAATCAAATTGAAAATCCATTTAAATTCCAGTTTGAAGGTAACAAAATAGAGAGAATACCAAGGGTAGTGAAAACCTTTGCAAGGCAATGTATGCACCATATGACACCTGAACTACATACCTTCCACTGCCGGTGAGCTGCTAGGTAGCTTTGGAGCCTCATTTGGGACTTGAGCCGGACTCTCTGTGTCTTTGCCTTCTCCTCCAGGTTGTTCAACCAGCTGTGCTTCATACAGCCTGATGCACTTAGACGACTACTGCCATAGAGACCACACACACAAAGTTTTAGCAAAAGGTCTACACATTTAAGGCAATGTGAAATAATAGAAAGGGCTTTAAAATGGCTTTGAATTTTAGCTCCCTCATTAAACACCACACAAGACATATAAATCAACACAGGACATTTCAGCTGCCTTGCACATAACTGTGAAATATAGAGTATTATACCTTAGATCTTTTGCACAAGAGAAAGTATCATTCAGTACACAAGCAGAGAAAACAAGGTGGGAGCTCTAACTACTCTTCCCTCTTCACATGGCACCAATTAAGGCCTGATAATTAGAGAGGGGCAGTCATTCATAGACAGCCCAGTTGAATTAGGGCTGTGACATTTCTAAAGGAGCACCGAGCAGCTCAATGAGGACATCCCATTAGCAGTCATTAGCATGGGTTTCCTGTTAACCTGAAATACATAAGTGGGTCCAGGTAGAAATGCGGGAAAATACATGTGTTAAAAAATTACAAAAGTTCTTTAAAAAAATATATACAAAACAGTTATGCATCACATTATTTATGAAAACGAAAACTTTTTTTTTCTCATCACAATGATCTGCTTTTAAAATACGCATAAAGAGAAAAGACCCATTATAGTCACACCTCGCAATGTGAACAATGTGAAATTTTTTGTCCATTCACCAAGTAAATCAGTGTGCTGCCACCAATGGGGGGTGGGGCACTAGGGGGATGGTATCTTGTTCTAGGGCCAGGTTTCTCAACCACTGGGCCGGGAACTACTAGTGGGCCGCAAAGGTTTTTGATTGGACCGCAAGTCTGAAATTGAGACAAGCCGGTCCACAATTCGTTATTAAATATAATCTAATATGGCCAAGCGGGCCTTAGCAACATGCTGTGATAAATAGGTGGGCCTTAATGTTGAAAATGTTGAGAAACGTTGCTCTGGGGGAACCTCAGTGATGACACTAGCAGTCCTGGGATTCAAACCCACAACCTTCTGATTCGCAGGGTCAGCTTCCTAACTAGGGGTGTGCAGAGCGGCCACTATTTTAATTTGTATTTGTATTTGTTAAAAGGGGAAATTATTCGTATTTGTATTTGTATTCAAGTAAATTCAATACTGCAGCGTGCAAACAACGTCCAGAATTTTGGGGAGGCATAGAGGGGTGGGTGGGAGTGAGTGGAGAGAGTTCATCGTCCTGATGACCTGGTGGTTAAAGCTGTTTGCAAGTCTGGTGGAGCAGGCATGGATGCTTCTGTATCTCCTCCCAGAGGGCAGGAGCCTAAAGAGATTGTGTGCAGGGTTGCTGGCTTCACACACAATCATAGTTGCTTTTTAGGTAAGGTGGATGTTGTACATGTCTTGCAGGGAGAAGAAAGTGGCACAGATGATCCTTCCAGCTGTGTTTATTAATCGCTGCAGGGTTTTCCTGTTGTTGTCAGTGTAGCTCAAACTCTGCAACTGGTGAGAACACTTTCATTGACCTTCCTTTAGAAAGTGAGTATGATGAGTGAGGGGGCTCTTGCTTGCCTGAGTTTCCAGAGGAAGTATAGGCGCTGCTGTTCCTTCTTTTCCAGCGATGCCGTGTTGGTAGTCCAGGAGAGGTCCTCACTTATTTGCATCCCCAGGATTTTGGTCCTGCTCACACTTTCCATAGCAGTGCTATTGATGTACATTGGTGTTTGTTGGGTGTGTCCTCTCTGGAAGTTAATTACAATCTCCTTAGTTTTACTGACATTGAGCAGCAGGTTGATGTCTCTGCACCATGTGGTCAGAAGGTCGACCTCATTCCTGTAGTTGGTCTTATTATTCTTGGTGATGTGTTCTACCAGAATTGTATTGTCTACAAACTTCACAGTGTGATTTATGCTGTAGGTTAATGTGCATTCGCAAGTCAACAGGGTGAGGAGCAGGAGACTGAGCACACACCCTTGTGGGACCTCTGTGCTCAGCGTGATTCTGTTTGAGGTGTTATTGCTGACTTGCACTGCTTGTGATCTCTCGGTGAGGAAGTACAGCAGCCTTGCATAGCTGCATAGTGAGGTGTTGAGCCCCGCAGGTCTAGTTTGAAGATGAGTTGTCATGAGATTATCGTATTGATTGCCGGGCTGAAATGTATGAAAATCATTTTCACATATTAGTCTTTTTTGTCCAGGAGTGAGAGGACTGGGTGGAGGGCAGAGCAGATTGCATCCT